>JAQIWU010000020.1:0-52478 GCA_034696445.1 Isotomiella minor
CTTCATGATAGATATAATGATTAATCTATCATGATAGATGCTGCAGTAATTCTTATATCTCGGCATATTTTCGACTGGAAAACAAGGTCCGCATTTAATGATGGATGGAAATGAAGGCACCAAACCGTTGGCCCCCTCTTTCTCTTATTACCACCACCCTAGTTCACAAATGGTGTGTCTTTCTTTCTGTTCATATTGTCCTGTGTCATTTTACTTTCAAATACAAGTTAATGATCTGCTCTTTCTCCAGCCCCTTATTGTCGTTGTCACAGCCAAAGGCGATAAGTCATAAGGATATTTTTCTTTCGTTCTGCTTTTCCATGGCAACGGAAAATTATACGTTAAGCATGCGAACATGCCATTTGGGGAGTGAAAGTTGCATCTAGAATTATCTGTTATTAAGGCATTGAAATCAGATAACTTCCCGGACTTTCACTTTCTGACTTCAAGTTAGTTTGGAAGAAAGTACTCCAATCTATGTATAGCTGAGCATTCGACACTCGACACCACTTTACTTTTGCATCAGAGGGGGAGTAACAGTTAGTCGCGAGAGAGAAAGAGATATAGAAATCAAAGAAATGAGGAAAGCAATTGCAAAGTGGAGGAGGGCTGCTGTAAATTATTCTCCACACGTTCCTCCCTGCAAATAACGTAATGTGTTGATGATAGGAGGACACAAAAATCCAATGGTTTTGAGATTTGAAAATTTAGAAAATCGACAAGAATAAGAATATTGAAGACCTTACGATTATTGTAACGCGAGGCAAGTGGGTTGGAATATCCAGGTGTTCTTGGGCTTCTGACATCTGAAACAAGGACTAGACTAATCATTTGACGCATTAAGGGTTGCACCTTGCACAACTCAAAGAAACCTTTTTCATCCTGGACACTGAAAACAGTGGATTCAGAGTCAAAATATTCCGTTTTTCTGGCCTACAAAGTGCAGTCAAGTGATGCAATGCGGTTTCATCATCACTAAATAAAAGGGGAATCTGAGAGAAATTGAAGACATGGGAATCACGCTTCCATGCACTCTGTGTCTCTACTTTTTCTGCTCTAGTATTCCCCCTTTGCATTGACTTATGATAATACAGTAAAAGAAAAGAAAGCCAGTTACATAATGCAACAGTTGAGAAAGTCCGTTTGTTTGGCTACGTAAAATATTTCGTCTATGTGACCACCACTATTTGTACTGAAATTAATTGTCCCACACACGATCCGGACTCTAGCTTTAGATGCGGAAACAATGACGCCTCAGTTTATTTCAGATTTGACGGGACTTTTGGTTTTAAAATGCTTTATCATCTTGTAGCATCTTTTGAAGGAACGTGATTTCTGACACACTCAACCAATTCAGAGATGCAACAACTGGGGTCCTTATGGAAGGACGATAGATGGATAGGAAGGGCTGTAATGTCTTGCGGTTGTTACACATGCTTAGTCACCAGCTGTGCAACACGACACTTCTTCAGCGGACCATGCCTCATTCTTCTTGTTGTACATGTTCCGTTCCACTATTTAGGCCTTTCTTCTTCTTCTTTCGGTCATATCCGCTTCAAACAACACAGAAGTAAGGGCGAAAGCACATCCATTTCCTCTGCCATACTGCTCATTTTGAACTCTTCTCCCCTCACATCATTTACGATATCAAACTCCGCCACGACGACGAAGGATTATCTTCATTATTGCATTGTTCCCCTATGCCGATATGTATGGAGTCCTTATCACTCGCAGGGGCATATGTATTGTGGTGGTCTATGTCACTTTTACGTGTCTCTCCCCACTTTCTTCCTGAGAATTGCTTGGCTTAACTAAACAAGAGTGCTGCTATTTTCCTTTGCACCACTCAACCGCGACCAGAGAGAGAGAGAGAAAGAGACGTACAAATAAGACGAAAATGCTTCTGAAATTACTCATGCAATGAAATAATTTCACACCTACAATTTGTCCGAAGGGGCCAATAAATTTTTTATGTGGCATTTACCTCCGTCTTGCTCTGCCCTGCACATTACATCCTGCAGGAAGCCAAGCCGAGATAAAGTGGCGGAGGAGTGTGCGGAGGGAGGGCAACAAGAAGTCATTCCTTTTCCTAATGATACCACTCAACTAATACCTTGTATTACTGCATTTTACGCAATTAAGAATTCGAATAGCTGATGAAGGATGGATCGCAAACTTACGTACAGAAGCTTGTAGGTATAAAACTTTTGACGGCAGGCAGCAGGTTGGGTGTGTAATAATTTGGTAGTTTGCCTTGCACGACCTTAACACCTTAAGTGTGGTCACGTGCTTCTTACAAAGAAGAAGGTGGCAGTAAAATGGCTTTTAGTGGAAGCCATGTAGGATAAGGTAGAACGGGGTTTTGTGAGTACGAGTGTGTCCATCGCTTTTATGCCCGGCCAGGACAAAGTCGACAGGACATTGGACCAATATTTGCTGGCAATTTCCTTTTTAACACCGAAGCCATGCAGCACTGTGATGGAGATGGAAGGGGGAATTCACGACTGTAGTTACCATGCTTTTAAGCCAACACCAGCAACAGCCGCATTAAAGTGGAAACTTACTTTCTCTTTGCTTCCGTTAAAGCATAAAGAGACAAGCGAGATAAGATGAGATACAAAGTAACAATCTTTCTCCATGGTGTGCACTCTCTTCACAGTTCCGATCCCATCTACTGCGAGGTGAGGTTTGATAGCCAAACAAAGGAAAATCACAAAACAAAGCCATCCCGTTAAACTTTGGGCATGCAGGCAGATACGGATAATACTTTACACCTAGTGGTGGGATGAGGATAAGGATCTGTGAGATTTAATTCCATAATTTCATTGGATCCCCTGTCAAAACATAGCAAGTATAATTATCTCATTTTTCACGCCTTACTTCATTTCATTCCGGTGGCATGCATCATGATCATATCATACTAGTTGCTGTTAATAGATAAATATGTAAGGCCCAAGAATAGAATTACACAAAGTACATGAAAAAGGATTGAAAATGAGTTTTATTAGTGAAAGCGTCGTCGTCGTTGGGTTCCCTGTCTCTGTGGTTTTTGTTGGGCTTCAGTGTTCCGAATATTGATGGTGGTTGGTGAATAAGTTGATATGACGATACGAGGGACAGAGAGACGAAATCTGTCGGGAGCCAAAGCTTTTACCATTAAATTAAGGTTTCATATTCATTCAGCGTCGTTTTCCATGCTTGGGTTTTGTGGTACTTTCATCTGCCTAAATTTGGGTCGACGTCGACATCCACTACAGGCAATGTTTCCATATTATATCCATCTACGATACGATATGATGATTACATGGATGGACGAGGTTTGATTATTGGCTATCAAGAATAAGGGGTTTTCCGGGCACCTAATTATACGGGCAAACGAGGGCCACACCACCACCACATCGACAGCATGTGCCATATTTCTCTGTCAACTATATTACTTTTACCCCTTCCCTTTCAATCATGTCCTTTTCTCCTGACCTGTTTCAATTCTAATTTTACCCCATACCACCGTCCGGGCCTGGGTTTCTGTCTCCATCTCCGATCAAAAAATATTAGATACTTGCGTAGAAGAAAACTTTCTGGTCATCTGCTGCTTGTGGTTCCTTCGCTTCCCTTCTTAATTCCACATCTGCCCTTTTCCTTCCTCGTCTTCCCCCTTCTGTGTGCTCGCTCACGTCTGATTGATTTAATCCACCCTCAATTTTCATGATGAGCTGGAGGTTGTAATCTTGTTTGGTCCCATTCAATCCTTTGCCACAGGTTCATAAATACTGTCAATCTAAAAGGGCAAAGGGCCCAGAAGCATCGATCTATTAAACTAACCCATTCACACTATAATGGGTATTATAGTACCTGAAACCGGCTGTCGGACAACAGTTCTTCAAACAAGCAGGATATTTCTGTCATTTCACATCTGCATCAAAACTCTCCTGTTGTGCATCTGATCCAAGCTCTTGGGTTATTTCCTTACTTACTTCCGTAAACACAGGCCCGGTTCTTCTGGTCCGAGAAAATAAAAGCCATGTAGTAAAAGAAACATGAGACGCATATTTATAACTTCCTTAAAGAGGGTGGAGGGCAAAAGAGCAGTGGCACATGGCACGCTTATGTCGTTGCGGTTAGGAAATGTCAAGTACTTAAATTAAAGGTTCGGTTGTAAGAAAGGAGCCCAAGAAAAGGATCACGACTCTTGCCTTACCCCTGGATTCTGGAAGTGTGCAACCTTTCAGCAGATTGCTTTACTACCCTTCCTTCCACAACAAACAAATCCTTTCACACCACCTACATCGACCGTCGGAAGCATGACAATTTGTAAACTGAAGCAGGAAAAGGGAAAGGTTTGTATGAATGGTCAGCAGCTGGTGAAAAAATGTACTCAGTCAGGGTCGATGGAAGAAGATAGGCAATATATTTCACCAATAATTGTGGACCTTTCGTTATTTCAGATTCCTGATTTATTCTATTTCTATAGCATCCTTCGTAACAACATAGTAGCTGACATAATTAGGATAAAATTGGGTGAAAGCAGTTGTACATGTCTAGATACTAGGAAATCAGGAAGGAGGACAAAATGATTTCCGGTTCCCCAAAAGGAATGATCGACAAGATACATTTCCATTCTCAACAATGTCCTCAAATCCGTGAATCTTATTGTTAAACAATCAATCCTCGTCATAAGGCATACGGGACACAGAATTAAGATTTGCTATTGCTACTTTCTCCTCAATCATTGCTGCTGCTTTCACTTCTCCAGTTGAATAGTTTAGAAGTGCACCAGATGCCTGGGTTGTAGAATTTCATGTGAAAGCAAAAATTATTTTTTGTTTTATGATGGTAATGAGCCCACACAACTCACTGTCTGAAATTGCCATTTGGTATATCATCTACTGGCTGTGTGCCTTTGCCCCACCAGTAATAGCCCGCAGACTGAAAGCATAGGGGACATAAAAATAGAACCAAGCAGACGGATGGATGGAGAATAGCCCATTGTGCTCATTTTTGTATCTCTCTATCTCAGCGTGAATGTTAGTGATTGTTTGCCGTAATTTTCCTATCAGTTGGAGACCTCTAACTCTATTTTCTGAGTGGAAAAGAGAAAGAAGAGGGGAGAAAGCAAAAAAGTTGCTTATGACACGACCCACACTCTGACATGACATGATATGAAATGATATGATGGAAATGGTGGTTCAGAAGAGAGAAAGGAAGGGAGAAACGTGAGAGGCTAAAAAGTAGTTGAGTTGAGATGAAATGATGCGGGCTGTAGAGCTGAGCTGAGCTCTTTGACTAGACCATGTGCTTGTTTATAGTGCAAAAGATCCCCAACCGAATCGTAAATAGATAAGTCCTTAATGGTGAAGTTGAGTTTGACTCGGGGCCTGCTGGGAGACCCAAAAAGTCCACTTGGATGACTCTCCGACCCACGCCACACGAAACTCACTTACAAAGACTGAAAGGGAAACCACGAGTGGCCCTCCCGTCCTGCCAGGAAGAAGAAGGAAGAAGAAGAGGGTTTCGGTATAGAAAGTGGTCGGTTTGCTTTGGTACTTTCTTCCTTCTTCCACCTTAAATGACTTGCCAGCCACATCAGTTCAGTTCAATTCAATATCATTACATTAGCAGGCTCTTATTTTCTCCCATCAATTCCCACATGCAGGCAGACTCTCCTCCAGTCCTCACTCATATCCAGTGTTTTTGGGGCTTAAGTGAATGAAGGCTGGAGAGAGTGAAGGAACACTCAAGTCACTCTTTTTCTTCTAATCAAATGAAGAGAAAGTTTCGTGTGACGACGGAGAGGCTAAAGTGAAATGGAACATTTGGATTGGATGGACAGACCGATTTTCTGTACAATAAGTACTTAAGCACTACACACTTTCTCTTTAGAGAGTGGACGAGGTTGATAGTTAATGACACAGCAAATGGGCAAGTGAATGAGGGAAATGACCGAGTCCAAGGGATTATCAACACTAGACACTATCTATCCTAGACTCATATTGTTTAACAAAAATTGCGCAAAATTTTGTTACTGCAACCTCTGATAACAGGCTTAAGGTTTACATTATATGGATTGTGAAAGCAATAAGTGCCATTTTCCATTTGGAAGAGGGATATCTAATTAGCCACTGCTGCAATATGAAAAATGGCTTGGACTCTATTGTTTTAAATAAAGAACAGAGAAAGATAGTATGGAAGTGAAGACCAGGACAATCAAGTTAAGTCGCTACTGTGGCTGTATTTAACTGGGTTTGGCAGCCACCACCAACCATGTCCTTTGCTTTTACTCTTTATGATCTGGCCCACTACCACGTTCATTGTTCATTCACTTCCTAACTTATTGTCATCTCAGAAGAGTGTGTCCCATTCTGCGGTTGGTTTACTTTGTCGACCCGGCCCTTGGATGCTTTGAGCAGAAGGCGATGATAAGAGGAGAGAGAGACAGTGGAAAGCTGTCAACATTATTCGTGAAGTTGACAGGAAAAGCCGAAATGTCGACTACCCTTTTTGGCCAAGATCCCGACCCCGAATCCAAATGTAATATGCTTTTGTATATTCATAACCGTGTCAGCGTCATTAAATAATACATGTACAAAATGCATAAGGCATGGATGATGATAAGAATGGAAAAATCCAACGGCCCACATATTTCCCTCCGTTTGTTTCCGGTTAATTGCTGCTGAGAATTTAAGTGGTTATGCCATGCTTATTGTATCAACGTCATGGAAGAATCCTTTTGTTATTTTACGACCTAAAGTATTTGGGTTGTGATACTTAAATTGTGTTACACGGTTCCCGAAAAGTACCAGCCGATGCTGCGATGGTAGTGAGGAAGGTCCAAATTAGGTAGCAAAATGTCAGAGCCTGGTTCCTTCTTTCCTTCCTATTCCTGTGGGACCTCTGGAATAATACAATGATTTGATTTGATAGCTCTATCTTATTCATTCCAACACCGCCCTTCCCTCCTGAAAACACAACACACAGCAGAGAGAAAGAGGAAAATTATGACGGGATTAATCGTACCGAATTAGGGTGGTATAGAGACTTTGGTGAAATTGCCATCCCGGCCATTTCTCGACTAAATCCCTTCCTTTGTTTTATAGCCTAGCCTACCTCCCTCCTCTACTCTACCGTTTTGAAACCCACATTTACAGGAATTGCCACAATTTACAAGGTTCACAGCCTTGTTCGATGGGACACAGGCTATGAAACCGATAAGGAGCAATTTGCCAGTTGAATTGGCTTGACACTTTTTGATCAAGTCCTTTGCAATCGTCATTATAATGTAGTGGCAATTATTTTTAGTAGTTATTTTCATAAGCATTTCAAAATAAGACGCAGTGCCTTTAATGACTTGGCTTCATTAGACTCTCTCAATGTGTTTGTGGGACTTCCACCATAGCTGTGTTATTAGTTGTTTTAAATGTGGTTGTTCGTTCTGCAAAGAAAACGTCATTTTGGCTAACTGGCTATTTTGTAGTCTTATTGTATAACGTGACAGTGTCATTGTCCTCCTCCTTCCTAGTTTTCGCCATTAGAATAAAGAAATGGTAGGAAATTTGCAGTTTGGCCTGAGTACTCTTGCCGATTAATTTCCGTCCCAAGCAAGCCCCCTTCTTCCCCTTCTACTTCCTATCCTCGAACCCGATTGTCATGCTTTTCTACTGCTGGAGGATTGTTATTCCTTCTTCTTCTTCACGCAATATAGTTTGCTGTGTGTTCCCATTGCCTGTCCTGCTTTACCTTTCTCTTTGTCTCCCCCTCCTCTAAGCCGTAATTATCCTAATGGTTGCTTTTGTCTCTCTCATTCTGCCTGCAAAGGACCCATTCAGGGACAGCTATTGTAAAGAAGAAATGACAATGTGATGCGATCGCTTTGTATAGCCGGATTACCTCGTGTCCTCCAAAATCCAGCCACGACTCCCGTAATACCTGACCAATTATTTCCTAAATGACAGAGGCGTAAAAAGAGAGTGTTTCTCGTATAACTTTCCCACAGTGGAATTCTGGAGATTTACGAGGAGTTGTACATTTCCCTGGCTTTGAAAATAAAAGGGCAACAAACCCTGGCATTGTCATGATACCTGACAGAACTCTTATATAATTTGCCAACCTTCAGTTTAAAAAAATCTGATTTCACCAAGATGACAATGTTTCTAACAAACCACATAGTAACATGGGTACCTACCGTGTAACTGAGGGAGTGAAAGTGTGTAATGTTTCGTTTGGAGGAAGCCCTGCTGTTAATAAAATCGAGGTCGACCATGAACTGCCATTACATTACATCCACTACCGCGCGTATGTCTATCAGGCAGAGGCAGAGGCAGGCATGTCTACTTCGATCTAAACATTTCATGCCACTTTGGATAATGAAGATGGAAACTATGGTTAAAGGCAAGTTGCCAGTTTTAGTTTTGTTCCGTGGCATTGGCACAGACTAGACAAGACAACCATCCCAGGCCAGGTCGAGAGTCGAAAACGGTTGACTTGACTTGCTCTTGGCTTTTGCCTCGAAAAAGAAAGTGTTGGAGATGGGACAGATACAAGGGCAGGGAGAGGAGAGAGGGTGAGGGAGGAAGAGTGGTGTAGGATTTCGTAATTTCATCTCTCTCTCTCTTGCATACGGAGAAAGCAGAGAAAGAGGCGAGATTGTGTAGGCAAAAGATCACATTCTGCTGATCCAGGAAGGAAACCGGGGAAAAGATTTGGCTGTTGGCATGGTTGGGAAGAGAGTGTTTGAGGATACCCGCATCATGGCACAGGCGAAAACCGGGATAAAAACCCAACGTTCAACGTTACCGGATGAACACTGAACTCAATGCTGTCCCACAGAGCAAAAGTGTGCGCATTGGTGCTGCTACACCTTCACGATACGATGCCAATACGCACCACCACTACTACCGCATTAAAAGAGAGTCCATGTCTCTATTCCTGAGAATGATGTAAACTGAAAGCAAAGAAGAAAACCCGAAAGTAATGACAGCACTGATGGTGATGGCAGAGTACTAGAGATGGTAGTGGTGGGGCGAGAAACGTGTAAAAGGTGAAATGATCAGACTTTACTTTACTGCAAGTAAAACAGAAGAGAAACTAACATTTCCATCCATCCATCCATTCACGAGAGAGCAGAGAGAAAGTTATTACGCCTTTCGACGACAGCCGGAAGCCTTCAGGTCTAATTGGAAGGCTGGGACTCATCAAGTCCGCGAGAACGACCACTTGAACCAATTTTTCTACTTCGATATACGTAACTTGACTCACACTCTGGTCTAGCCTCTTACTTTCCTTTATGCTCGTGGCGGATTAATAGTTTGTAGCAATACTAGGAAAGTGTGCTCACTCTCACTACTTTTTCTCTTCAATTCCGTTGTTATGGTTAGGTCCTTCGGTTCCATTTTCTCTTGTTTGAACTGGTCACTAAATTGGCTTGCTTCACGATGATCTATCAGACCAAGGATTTCCAACTAAATTCGTTTGGTTACTCGCTTTCTTTGCTTTCCTTCCTTCATTATTATTTGTCGCCCCGATCAACCCGTGAAGTTTGGCAAAGCATGACATGGCGTGCAAGCAAGCTGTCTTACAGAAGAGAGTTCCTTTTCCTTTCTCCCCTCATATCCAGAGGGAATTGATGCTTCCCTGTCTGTCTGCAGAGGAGGAAGCAGAGAGGAGAGAATTAGAGAAACTGAAACCTGCATCCCAAATGTAATAAAACCGTCCCGACTCTCCTCCATCCTACATCCTAGTGGATATCCTCTTTCTCCGCCAGCCGACCACTTTTACTCCCCTGATTTGATACAAACAAGTGGAGATATCTCTTATTACGACACGCACTACCACTGCCACTAACTTTTCTTGTTGTATGTGTGTGTGGAAGGTATCATCGTCGTGGACGATGGCATTTATGCTTGGCTGCAACACTGTTATTTCTATCGTCCTTCCCTGCTACCATTTCTCTGACAGTTGGATGGATGGGTGGATAGACAGATTCTCTCGTCTTCTTCTTCTGGTCCTGAATGATTGCGAGTTTGTGTGGATATAATGTAGGAGAGAAATGCCGCAAGGAAAAAGAAATAAAATCGAGCCATCTTCTCCAGAGAGATTCTTCTCCATCTCTTCATTTTACCTCTCTCTCTCGTCTGCTATTACCATTCAATAGGCCGATGCAGAACGTGATAGATTAGATTGTAGCAAAAAGGCTGTTTCAAAACAACAGAACAGAGTGTGCAGAGCTATATAGCGGATGAGATATAGACATAAGAGGGGTGTAGTAATAAACCAAAGTAGGAAAGGACGCAGTTCACACCACCTGCAATGATCTCTGCTTGGAGCTGGAAGGCATAAAACAGACTTAAATTACTTTCTCCCACTTATTCTCCATCCTTAAAGATATTTCACGCTTTTAATAATGCACAAAGACGTTTTCCCTCCTCAGCACAGCAAGAGGCATGGAGAAAGAGAGAGAAACTTATGCTCTGGTCCATATATCCAATATAGGACAGACTTTCACTCCTCTACTTTTGTATCTTTCTTTCTTTTACGTTTCTTTACTTTTTCTTCTAACTAAGTGAAAGTAGAAGTGGTGAAAGCAAGATGTAAAAGTGTCTTTAGTGTTCCTCGCAGTTTAAGTGCTTTTTCCTTTTCGCATAGCCCCTTTACTTTCTTTCTGAACGTGTCCGCTCATTGCTTCATTACTATATAAGACGTATAGAGTTACGTAAAATCAGCATTACTTTTTCTCAAGTCGAAGGAGAGGATGATTACATTATTAGGTGGTGATAATAAAGCCATGATTTGTTTATTACTTTTTTGAGTCTTGATGAGACACCTTGAAATCTGGCTAGTTTATGACATTTCAAACTTATCCCAAGTTGCCCACTGCAGGACAAAATGGTTTTGTGGTTTAGCAAACGCGTATAACAGGATGAAATGAATTGCTCAATCGACGTTTAAAACGCCACGCTGCCAAAAACCCTGGAATGAAATTCTCTATGGAGTTAACGCAATCTGCTCTTCTCTGTTGGAAAGTTAGGATGGTTGGGCAATAGGAAGGATTGTAAACAGAGAATGTGTTGAGTTTTTAGGCCTTGGCATAAAAGCTAACTGCGGGGTAAGCTTTTCTCCTTCCTTCGAATGAACTCCACCTGTTGAATTCGTCTCTTTCTCCATCCGATATGAGTTGAATGCTGAAGCTGAAACCAAATCTCTTCTTATCCCCAAGCTTCTTTTCTTTACAGCACAACTTTCTCACATTTCTTTCTCCTTTTTTTCTTCTGTTCCCTCCTCCATTCACATTCATTTCTCTAAGGGTACTGTATATAAGGTATTATCCAGGTTGTGTCTCCTTGGATTCGCATTCGCATTAAGTTTCTGTGCGTTTCAATTTAGGAAAGTCTCTTCATTTTTGTAATCCTACCAACTTTTAAGGAATATGAGAGAAACTCACGCGAGCAGTGATTTGAAGAAAACAGCAGAATAAATGAATTTGGAAAGTCAGCTATGAAGTGTTTGATTAATTTCTCATTATTAGGTAATTGATTTTTAGACAATTATGAGTCAGAGCCAATTAAAACGTAACCCATGGCAAAATGTTTAAATAATGCTTACAATTGGAATTGGTTGACATATAAATAAGAAATGTAAGACACAAGAAGACAGTGGGTCTGGACTGGGGATCATATCATATCATACGACCGTAAATCTAAGTACCCTGAGTGCTCTCCATCTAGTCCAGATTACCAGATAGAGAAAGTGCCAGTGGAGTGGGGAACTTTCTCTTTGTCTCTGCCTCAGGTTGGATGAGGGGTGTTTAGGTGGCGCCTCTGATGTTGTTTATATCTTTCGCCTTTACTTTCCCCTTACAACATTTTCAGAAAAAACTCAATTTTTGATAATTACAGCAGACAATTAGTTCTATCTTCTCTCAGTAACAAATGTTTAATAATTATTTTCCATTGCAGGATGGTTGCGGCCTAGAAAGTCCAATCTTTAAACGTGTTGCCGTGGTAGAGTACTTTTTCGACATCATTTACATGGTTCATGTTGAAACTGAAGCAAAAAATGGAAAGCATGCTGGACAAAAGAGAACTTATAGAGCTGTAAGTGCACCACTTGTACAGTTCAATTTTGTTGTAACACACCTTCCTTTTCCTTCTTCTGAATCTTCATCTTGAGAAAATGTTACATGGAAATGTATTTAAACACCCACACATTTTATTATGGTATCCCTTTATAGATTACTGAGAAGTACGCTTTCCTTCCCCGAGAAGCAGTTACAAAATTTCTCTTACAATGCACCGAATGTCAGAAAAGAGGGAGCTCAGGCCTGGATCCCGTCATCACCACTACCGCAAGTGGGAGTGGGAGCAGTGAATATGATGATGGTCGTGGTCTCAAGATATTTGCAGTTGACAGGTCTCCTTCACCGTCTTCTTCTCCTCGGAGGAGGAAGGAAGTGGAAGGAGAGGAGGGAGGCAGTCCATCAGCCCACGATATTAATTTCCCTAACAGGCCCAGTAATGGCCTCCCCTTTGCAACGACGACGACGACGACATCATATTTGCGACAACGCCAGGCTCATCAGCAGGAAATGAAGAAACAAATGAGGGAAAGAAGAGAAGGATTTGGGGAAGATGAGGATGTTGATGAGGTAAGTTGAGCTGACTTGAATCCCACGCTTTATCTTGCTTTCTCCCTCGTCCTCCCACTTTATCCATCCCGGCACAAAATGTGTTTATATTATCATAATACATTTCACTTCATCATCCCACAAAAGACTTATCTAAGTAAAGTATATAGACGCACAGTATGTTCTGCATAAGGCACATTTGTAGCTAAACCCCTTCTCCTTCCCGTTATGCAAACACTCTCCATCTTTCCACATTTTGGTGTTTATAAGTTTTCAGAATGGGAAAGCATACAATGTGTATCCAACACATGGTTGGTACACAATCCTAGTAGAAAAGTCAGAAGGAAACGGAAGGAAGCCTTGCAAGTTGTATTGCACATCTGCTTTCCCTTCATCTGCTACAACTACACTTCCCCTCTTTACTAAAACAAAGCAGTAATTTTCACGGAATAGTGCCCTCCATATTTTGGAAACAATGCTGAGTTATTGTAGTGAAAGTGGCGGAATGCTGCAAAGGACAAAAATGAGAGGAGGGCTTGTGTCTTCCACGAGAGAAAGTACATAGCGAATTTGCTATTTTGATTGGGAAGACGATTGCTTTATTGAGTTATTACTACGACAGACTAGGAGAGGGTACTCTGAGAGAGAGGAAAGAGAGTGAAAATTTGCAGGTGGAGGAGCACAAACAAAGTTAGGGAGCAAGTGACGTGAAGAAGTATTAGCTGGAGCAAAAGGCTTTCCCTGTTCTTCCTGCGAACTCATAAATTTATTGTTGGGAGAAAGATGAGAGAGAGGAGAGGAAACCAAGTTTGCCCAATAATAATGATTTGCACTCTCTGCAACAACACCTTTCTCTTTTCCCCATCCAAAAACCCTTGGCCCTCATCCACACAAAGATGAGAAACGCGAGGACTCTCGTTATTGGCAGTGACGGTGGCTGATGATCTATCCAATTTTCTATAAACGCAGCTTTCTCTTTTCCTTTCTATCTAGGCAGCTGGAATAAATCCTATTTGTCCCTTCCTTGAAATAAATTTCATCTCTCTCAAGTGACAATCATCATACGAGAATATCCTCTTCAGTTCAGAGTCACATGCTTAGACTCCCTACTGATTTTATTGATTTGTGTAAACTTAATTCAAAGAGGGAATCCTTGTTAAAACGAAACAAAACTTTGTCCCCTGTTTCTCCACACCTTCGAAGGTAGAACCAAGGTATGACGACGAATTAGGCAGTAGACTTTAGGCAAAGGAAAGGAAAGTAGAGGCATGGAGGATAATGTTGATGCTATCCCCCTCTGATTCGAAATTGACGACAAGGCAAGGTTACATTTCGGCTTAAAATAAGAAGGTCGATGTTGTCATAGGAACTTTCTTTCTGCGCTTTCCTTCATTGGCGGGTTGTGTGTTATGTTATCATCAATAGGACTCTTTTATTCGGTCTTGTGACTTTCTCTTTCAGGTTGGTTGATGACGCAGGGCTTCACATCAGGTTACAAATAAATGAAATTTTCTCTCGACTCCCTCACAAGAAATAAGCAACCTTTCTTTGTCAAAATCTATTGAAAGAAAGAAAGAAAGAAAGGTGGTTCGAATTTTCAATTTTCTCTTATAAAACGTGATATTACATCCGAAGACACTTTATTTGTTTCTTGCACAACCAATTCCAATAACTACTTTCACACCTTCACACCTTCTCCAATGAAGAGTCAAATAAATAAAAAACAAAAACTTACGAAACCGAGTAAACAACACTTTCTCTCTTGTCCACTTCATTTTGGACATCTTACGTGACAGAGATTTTCCTCAAGATTTTGTTGGAGAGGCAGAGAGATTAGCACTTGAACATTATCTGGAGAAAAGGATCAGCCATTAAAGCACTTTCTCAAGGAGACGCAAATCATTTCAGAATTCAAAGCAAGGATGAAAAAGTGTGGGGGAAGGAGGAGGAAGAAGAAAATAACCTGCAGAGAGAAAGAAAGAAAAGGATAAAACGAGAGTGAGAAAGTGGAGTTGGAAATGTAAACGGCGTCGTCTATAGCACAGGAGTTTTTGGTGGTTGGGTTGAGTTGACATGTATGGACTTTCACCACACTGAAATTGGATACCTGTTGCTTTGCTGTGCTTTCCTTTCCTACTTATTTCTTTGCTTGCTCCACTTCTCCGACAAACTTGGTTGCTAACAAAACTCATCTCATCTAAAGATTCTTCTTCTTCTCTTCTTCCTCCCGTTAATTTCTTTTCCTTCTTGAGGATCGAGAGTTGCTTTGGTGCCCTGCTCTGTTCTGTTATTGGGTAACTAATCAGTCTGGATCTGAGGACGGTTTCGAAAGTAATTATGTGTCATGAATAAACATGCGTCACTCACTTCGAGGTTATCTTTGAAGGGAGTAAATTTTGTCAGCCAGCCTTCAGTTTCGCTTCACCCCAAAACATTCTGCAAGACTGACTTCACAGCGTTAAAACTTGTTTCCTAATTCCACTTTTTCCACGAAGGTTTAGAAAGTGTCGTTGCAGATATTTTGTTTTGGAGTGAAAGTGCGATGTGACTTTTTTGTACTGTCGTTCTGAATTCTCTGAAAGAAATTGATTGTGCGACAATAACAACGACTTTTATCTAGATTGCTAATGAATAGAAATCAGACACAAGTGGTCTTTTTATTTATTTGTGCCTCTCCCAACTTATTTCAATTTCCATTTACTCCTACATTGTCGAGAACTTTCTCCAAACACTTTCCCTCTCAAGTGGTGCAATCTTGAAATGTATGGCGTGCATAATCAATAATGGAGAAGCACTTCCGATTTGATTAGCGACAAGGGACCCATTGTGTGGGGTAGGTATGTCTTGTTCAGAACAGAATGGTTCATTTAAGAATATAAGATCCGTTAACCACAGCTTGGGTAATTTTACATTGGAGGAAAATTAGGTCCTGAATTGTACGACAAAAATGATTTCACCCTATGCTTGTTTGTCATCAGTATCCAAGTGCTTCTTAATTTTCATATTATTTAACGTTTCATAACGAAACGGAGAAATGGGTTAGTGGCTCATGGATTAAATTTAGTTCCTCAATCGTCATTATTAAGGTATTGACAAATCGGTGTCATGTTTCCCATTTCTGCACCAGATAACACAGATTGCTTGAAATTGCATTCCAAAATGCTTCAATTTATGCGTGCTTCTTAATGATAAATGTTCACTTATTCACTCGCTATTGTTCAGGGTTCGATTGCAAACAATTTTTTGTGCCAATTTTCGAGTTGCTGCTTTGGGACAAGGATGCGTATTTGGATTGAATGATGCATCTACATCTTTCGATTGAATTTAACCCTACCATTAGAGCATTTTGAACTCAACCTGGTGCTCCTTTTTCGTTCTGGCGCATAGTTTTACATATTAAACCACTTGAAAGCCGCACTCTTGGTGGGGCAGAATGTTTCATAATAATAGTGATGAGGATAAGTGGAGGAGAGATGCATTCATGGAGAAATTAAAAGAAGTACATAATGCATAGGGAGAGGTTGGGTTCTCTCTTCCCCACCGAAATCACAGCTTTCCAATTTAGACCCTCTCCTAACTTTGGCCAAAGTGCTTCTTTCATTTAAGCCAACTCGTGGACAATTGTGTGTGAGTGTGTGAGAGGGGGTTTCCTCCCTTTTCTTCTCCCAAATGACCAACTTGACTTTCCTTTCCTTTCCACTCCTGAACTTGGCTTGTTCGACGTAGAAGGAAGAAGAGGGGAGGAGGGAGTGAAATTACCTTATTCTCCTTGATTATACAGACTTCTCTTCTAAATTACACTTGAAAGAGCTGCGCCACGAGCCTCTCGTTTTCCTTGATTGTCGATCTGAGACCGGATTTACTTGCCCTATGTGTGTGTGTGTAAGTGTGGCCCTGGCAGGAAGGAATGGAATGGACGACTGAACGAAAAAGCAATGAACCACGCACTAAGTATATACGAATACTGCGAGAGGGTGCATAACAACAACCACACCAAAGTGACTGAATGAAGCAACTCCCTTTCATTCTAGATTCAGGGTTTTGGAATAACTCACATTGAACCCGTTCGTTCCTTGAAATCTTGGGGCAAGCTTGAAATTACTTGCGGTTCGCCAAAGAGTTGCAACACTAGATTTGATGGATGCCTACACAGTACTTCTCATGCCAATGTATCTCTGAAATCTGTACACCGGAAGGTGCATAGGGCGAGAGAAGAGGAGCTGAATAACTTACAAGGGCGAGGCAATTCCACATGGATGCAAGGAAGATGAATTTAGACTCTCAGAACAACCATATCTCTGTACGAGTATGTAAAAGGGATGAAAGTCTCTAGAAATGTGAAGTAGAGGGTTGGGTGAATTTGGAAGCCAAACCGAAGTAAAAGCTGGCTTATCTATCTTCTAACTCGGTTGCTCACTTCGAGATTCGAATGTATACACAGGAAAAGTAGAGGGTAGTGTGTGTGTGTGAATTATTCCAGTCCAGTGCAATTGCTATTAGTTTTTCAAGTTACATTCTAGAGGGGCCCAAGGCGCCATGGGGAATGGGACGACAAAAGCATTTACAGGAATGTACTTCTCTCAGAGAAACGTAGTTGGAGATTTTTTGGTTCTTACAAAGAGGGTGGGTAACCTATAGACGAGAAAGTGAAGAAAGATTCTCTCTTATCCTCCTAGAAAGTCGAAAGTGCCAACAAGGCGAGACTTTGTATGTATACAAATACAAATTGTTGCAAACAGAAGGAAAATAAGAAAAATATGGTTGCTGCATTTCCTCGTTTCTTCGGAGTTTTAGGCACTGAAAGAAAGTGCATCTTTTTCCCAGTCCGTGTAGTCATGCGGTCTTGGTCTTGATCGGAACAAAGTGGGGACACGATAAGGGATTTTCTTTAGGTTTAACTCCTTGCATGGTTGGATAGTGTCTGCAATTGGAAGGTTGAGTTGGAGCAATGGTGGTGGTGACTTAACCGAGGAAGGAGGGGTGGATTAGATGGATGAGTTTGGCGAAGAATTAATGGAAAGAAAAGAATTCGGCAGAGAGGAGTGCTTCGGCCTTGCCTTAGTCAGCATTACCAGTGTGCAGTGGGTATTCAATTCATCCAAGTCCACTAAACCACCCGGCCGACTCTCTCACTCACTCTCCTGTCACTTTCCTCCAGGTCCGCTCTTTTTTGTATGTAGAAATGTCTACGGCTTGGATCTGGCCCCCATGAACTTTCTCTTCCCAAGGCTAAAAATTCCACATTCGGTATATGTCACTACAGGCCACTTATTTACTTCATTTCCCCCTTTCTCCCTTCTTGCTTTGAATCCAACATTAGCACAATCCCAAAATATTTTATTACATCGTTCAAGGGAACGCTATCGTTGCATCAGTATTGACCGGCCAATCCATGACACTGAAAAGGCCAACACTGCACCAAACTACTGTTATAAGTATGGGTACATGCAGGCAATCGTTATAGAGGTAGGTAGAGAAAGCGGTTTCGAGGAACGTGGTGGCATTGACTTTCAAAAGAAAGTTGTTATGTAAGTAGCAGTTGTTGGATGATGGTGTGGTTGCGTGAATACTGCATAATGCAGCGTTCTCAAGTATTGACAATAACATAACGGTGCAGTCGACCAAAACGCGGTGGGTTTACCTATGGCTTAAAAAGAGACCCATTGAGTCGGGAGCAATAGCAATAGTACAAAGCAAACAAGAAGAGGAAATGAAAAGAGTCATGATAACACGGCACAGTAGTTCAAACCATGGACTACAACATCACTTAGCGCATTGGATTGAAAATAACGGGAAGAGAAAGTGGAGAAAGGAGCTACAAACTATGCTCCTGTGAAAGTGGAGTTTCTCATGACAGACCGTGTGGTTCTTACAGAAGAAATAAAAAGTAAAAGCAAGTGTGTAAATTGCACAGAGAATGAGAGGGGTTCGGATGATACATATTTTAGGAAAGAGAGGGGAATGTGAAAAGGCAGGGCAATACTGCCATGGTTAAAGAAGGAGAGGAAGCGGTTCGTGGTGTGAGCCAGTGAACTGTTTCTAAACCCCGGGTACAAAAGAAGGAACAGGAAACGCACAGAGGAACACGAGTACACATACAGAACCCAACCCTTCTTCTACTCTCAAAAGTCTTAAGCATAATAATTTCTCTACAGCAGCCAGCCAACTCACTTTACATTCACACAACCTCCAGTTTTACTTTCGGGCATTCTCTCTAGTGCCTGTATGCTGGCTGTCCCAAGCTCATTTTATGATTTTGGCAGTCTCTCACACTCACTCGCTTCTATAAAATGAAATAACAAAGGAAGAGACCAGGGTAGAGTAGAGTCTTATACAAAAGTGAGGAGGTGAATGAGTACAATGGATGGTGGGTGGGGGAGAACTTTCTTGTGCCGAAGTCACTCAACTGCAGGCCTTAAGTATTAACAACAACATGAAACTTAAAGTTGTACCCGTTTCAGAGAGAATCTTTAAATAACAAAGTATGGAGTACCCTCCTCTCTCCTTGGAGAAAGTACGGTCGAGGACTTTGGTTTTGAAACAAGAGTTACTACCTATTTGGCTCCACTCGTCTTATCACCGGGGAACAGAAACCGCAAGACGAAATGCAATTGAAACCTTGAGATAAATTGAGTCAGAAAAAAACAAGGGTTTCGAACCGGCCAACTTTCATCAAGGTCGTCTTTTTTCTTGAGACAAATTCACAAGTTACTTGTTTTTTTGAAGGGGGAACTGGTTACCAGAGTAATACAAAAAAAATAAGTTACACAATGTAGAAAGATGCTTTCACTTTCCAGGTTTCCTATATGTGGCCTCACAATCAGCCACCTCCGAGTACCTAGTTAATTTAAACGAAATCAAATCAAACCGTTGGTTGATAGTCTCTGCTGCCCTGGTGTTTTAATGTAACAAGTCATTAGCTAATTAGCTGCAATCCAGACCAGACTCCTGACAGTGAACGAGTGGCTGCCTTGTTCTTCCACGAGAAATCTACAGCACACATCCTTTCCCTTCCACCACGTGAACGATTGTATAGGAACCAAACCAGCATAAATGAATATGAGTTTGGTAGGTTAAATGCCGAATTATTTCGTCTTTCTGGTTTCCTCTAAATACCCTCCCTCAATACCTTTTAGGTAAATCAACACGCTTGTAGTTTTTGATACTTGAGTAATGATGAGATGAGAAAACCCACAAAAGGCAAACAGAAGCAAAGTTTAAGTTGAAAAGTGGGTACGGATTTGATCAATGCTTTCTCCAACTCCTTTCTTCCTTTCAACCTTCGTCACTCTTTCAATGTTTTCAAGGATTGTTTTTTCTCAACAAGTACCTACTAAACATTGCATTCCATCTCTCCATATTGTCATCTTTGTTATCTATAAATACGTACAATAATATTTACCACGTGCTTGCAACTACGCACGCAGATTATGCTTGTTCCATAATGAAGACCAGAATACATTAGATCCTCTTTCTCTCCATGATGTAATGATGATGAGTGGAAAGGGTAGTGGAAATTTACTCGTTCAAAGGCCATGACCAAGTGAAGCGATTACAGGTCGATGATGATGATGATGACTTGTTACGAAAGAAGAAAGAAAGAGTCTTCGCTGGTGGTTTCTTCTGGCGTGCATTTATCATTCATTCATTCATCCATCCATTCTCTTCAACTCTCGTCTCATCATCCATCCACCCCAAAGATGAGGCTGCCATGGCATCCAACTTATCTCCTTCACAGTTTGGGTTACCACTTTTTGTTCCAGCTTGATTTTGTTTCTGAGCCTGTTTCTGATGTGTCTTCCCTCTTCCCCACATCATGTCATGTCCGTTTTGAGGGAGTGTAAGAGAATGAGGAAGGATGCGAGGGAGGAGGTAGGTATGGGGAAAATAATGAGAATGAAAGACCTCAAAAACTATCTCTCTCTCTTCCACACAGAAAATAGGAATCGGAGGAGAGGGAAGCAGATGTCTTTTCCTGCAGAAAAAGATTCTTTTTATATGTTATATATTTCGATGATGAGATGATGGGTGTGAGATCTGCCCATACTACATCCTTCTCTCTCTTTACTTTTCTTCACCAGCAACTCCAGAAGAAGTCTGAATCAGGAATTTATTCGACGAGGATGTGTGCAGGGAATGATCTTTTACTTCCTAACTTATGTTGTGCTCACGGCAGTAAGTTCATGGTGCAGCAGCCTTCTTCTTTAAGCTGCTCCTGACTTTTAGTTTTCTCTCCTCTTCTTCTGTGCTGTTCCATGACGATATAGAGAATACTCCTAGGTCTGCGGTTTTATCTCCACTCTTTCATACATTGTAAATAACACCCACCACTCCTTCCTCATCATCCCACCAGCAGAAGAAGAACACACCACCCCAGCCAGCAGACTGTGCCTGTGTGCGTAGAGAATTTCCTTGACTCAGTGATTGATAATGCCAGCCAAGCAAGCCTCTCCTCTATCAAACGAGAATGAAATGAAGGAACTCCGGTTGGCAGAATGCAAGAGAGTTAAAAGACACAAGACTGTGCAGTGGAATGAGGGAACGAGTCTTCCAAACAAGACAAAAAACTTAGAAAATGTGGATAAGAGAAGACTTCCAAAAAGAGAGGAATCTGAATCTACTCAAGCAAGTTAAAGAAGGAAAACACTTCAGCAGAAGAGATGCACACACACACACAGGCATAAGCTAAAAACCTAGTTAAGCTGTAGCTAAAAGCTAAGCAAGCATAAGTAAACTCTGCGCTAGGAAAAAGTAAAGTAAAAAAGAAATCTCTCTTTTCCTCATCCTTATCTTTCTGTGTGCTTGAGGAGAGAGTCGCCTCGTACCTCCTCCCCTCCAATGCTAGCAACTTCCTCCGAAGAAGAAAGTTGGTCTCTAAGATGAGTTATTAATCCAGTCGCTACAAAAAGCTAAAACCTGCTAAAAATGAAAATTACTAAAAACTGATATTTTGGAATCGAAATCATGATATGACCTGGTGATTTAAAGTTTAAAGCCCCGTTGAACAAAGCATAATACTATAAACAAAGTCTAGTCTATCCTTGTTTTCTTTACTGAAAGAGCATCATTCCTTGAAAGAAAGACCGACATCATCATTCCATCTTTCTCCTCTGTTAAAACAAGACTCCTACTCTTCTAGGTTACCACCGTTACGTCATTCCATAATAAGACGGAATGAAGAACATCTCTCTTTTTTCTAATGTGATAATAATGTAATCTAATGTGGAGGAGGAACCTCTTCCTCCTGAGTTTTGGAAGGAAGAAGAGTAGTTGACTTCTTGAGGTATTTCCATTTCATGCATCGTATCGTATCTCTTCCTGGATCCTCTTCTTTATCTCTATCTATAAAAGTGTGTTTCTCTGCTGTCTACATCTTTTTGGTCTTGTGCTCGTTGCGTTCCTTGGAGACCACTCACTCACTTGGATACTTTTTCTCAACACCACCACTTCTTCTTCTTCCTCCAAATTCCTCTCTGCTCTTTAACTCTTAAAGCGAACACGTCGTCAACGATAAATTCAGACGGAGGCAGTAAAAAGTAAAGTCAAAAAATCTTCCTTTTGCTCACTGACATTGGCACTCTCCCACTCCTCTTCTGCACATTTAGAGGCCTGGGAGAAGAGAGAGGAGAGATGGGTGGGTGGATGGTGGATCGTATCCTCGTTTTCATTTCACTAAGGAAGAATAATATTATAACCCTTCCACTACTTTTAGGATGTCGATGTGAGAAGAGAAGACAGAATAGTTGTATTATGGTGGTTCTGTTCAGAATCCACGTCCAAATCGGTCTCACAAAAGAACTGAGGGAGAGCAGATAGATCTCAAGCATTTAGATATTGACGTACCATTGTACTCTTCTCTAAAGGAGAGAGGGTCTGGGTGTGTGTGAAGAAATATCGAGTGTGCATGTGTGCATGCTTATGGTTGTGACGACTAAATGTAATGGAACATGGAACTTTGCAGAGGAGAACAGAGAATTGTGCGGGGTAAAGGAAAAGGAGAGAAGAGGAACCACTTTCGGCTTGCCCGTGCCAGTGACTGAGTGGTTGCCGTGGCAGAAAGAGTCTCTATCGTCCTCTTCTCTCAGGTCTCAACTTTCTCTCTTGCTAAAGCTAAAAGCTATGAAAAGGAGTTTGTAAACAAAGTGAAAGTCACTTTCACCTCGTTAAACCCCTTCATTTTGGGAGGGTTTTCAAAGTTTGTCAAGCGTTGTACATTGTCTACCCCTCATCTCATCATCATCCAGGCTGTGTGTTTGACTTTGTTGGAGGGAACTTGAGAAACGGTAAGTTCTAAGCTTTCGTCATTCAATGAATCCTTTTTTCAATCTTGTATAGGGATATACAATTTTTCATTCTTATTAAGAGAAAGTCAAGGTTCTGTTCCAACATCAATATTCAGAACTCTCAATTTTTAAAACAAGTTACCGGGTGCCAGGAAGAATTGTGAACTGATGTAACAAAAAGGTTATTACCTCGACTCGTAGCATGAGGGTTGACCGAGCATCTAAACTTAAACTAAATTAAATTGGACCCTCATTTGGTGACTGTAAATAATTCACTCTGTAACGTAACTACCTACTGCATGGCTAACTATAAGATTCGATGCATCATGAACTCTTTTCTTATTTATCAAAGACGACAGAAATAGACATGGAAGTGAACCGTCTGACACTGATATGAGGAAAAAGCTGCATAATCATAATCGTAAATTTTAATTTTAAACCAAAAACTCTCAATATCTGTTGCTCTCTGTGCAGTAATTAGTCTAGATAGGTTAAAGACATTCCCATCGCTTAGGAGCTTACTGTACAACACTTGGATAAGAGGAATGAACCATGGATGAAGTGCTGGATGGATTGGAATTTGTCCATACAGCAGAGCGTCTCTGTCTGTGCTGCTATTGACTAAGGGGATTTGATTTGAGTTTTTGTGGTTGATGGTGCATTGCAAATGACCATAGAAAGAGATAAGACGGATTTAAATTAAATTAACACAGCTTAATCACTTTAGTTCTGTACCCACACTACCTACATGTTATGTCAACATAGAGACCTGGGTATCATGTTCCCCTGTCCCATCCATTCTATTGCCTTTCTCACTTGAATCTTTATATCTCTATTTCGCAATTACCAACCCAGTATGAGTGAATGAAAGGTTCCTTTCTGTTTCTCTATAGAAATTGGAAATTGAAAAAGTGGAGAACAATCGAATGGTGAAAATGTCTCACACCACCAACCGGAAGAAAGCAGTCCCCTCAAAAGTGAAGGTGAAAGTACGAGCACCCAGTCACAGGGTAAGGAATAGTTCTTCTTGGACTTGAATCATTTTTTGTTCCTTTTTTCATGGCTCGAGCTTAACTGCTTCAGGTTGTAATTATAAGCTGCTAATTGCCTTCCTCTATCAGATCAAACATAACATCAAGTTGTCAGACGTGTAAACAAGTTTCGTCTTCACTCTCTACGTGCACCCTTTCTTCACGAGTGAGGATGGGTCATGTTCATCATTGGATAACTTAATTCATCAAGTGCATTTTTCACATGACTGCTTCTTTAATTTTAACATCACACAATAATTCTTCGTCTCCTAATCGATCTAAAAAATTTTAACGGGTTCAAATTTCGTTCAGCACTTTTACTCTGAACTTTATGTGCCAGTTTTGCCATAACGTTGAACCTCCAAACCAGCGTGATATTCTTTCATATTTATTTACGAGGGGAGAGGAGAGAACTCTGAGTTCAAGTGCATGCATGCATTATTCAATTATTTCAACCTGGGTTTAATCTTAATGTCTACCAGCCTTGTGACTTTCCTCTTCCCAAAACCCAGGTTTCCAGGGAAAGAGAGCAGAGCAAGGTTGGTTCTTTCTTATCAAAGATAACTTTTCAAGATAGTCTTTCCTTGGCTTCAAACCTACTCAAAGACTGAACTCAAAGTCAAAGTCAGTGGAGCTGGAAACTGACTTGGGAACGATGAATGACGAGTTTGTTAAGCATTTCCTAAAGATTTTTTAAGTTATAGGGGAACTCCTGAACTGTGAGGGTTCTTTACCACTTTTCTTACTTGTCGTTTTACCCATTCTAAAGTCTCGTCAACTTGTGTCACGACATACCGCTTTCACCTTGGAATTTTGTGCCCAGTCTTACTCAATATTCTTACCTAAAGTAACCGTTAACAACTCCATGTAAAACTTTTAAGAATGCCTAAGTAAGCAGAGGAGGTGAGGGAGTCAAGTAGAAGCATTACCACGCTTTCATTACCGAAATACAGCCAGGCACACCTCATTTATATGCAAGTAGATCAAAACCTCACCCTGGTCGATGTCAGATTATGCAGGCATGAAATTCACATGAGCAGAGGATTGTGAAATTCGTGTGGCATGCATGCATGCGATGCAAGTGGTTTCTTCTTACTAGTGTGGAGTGAACAAGTGCGGAAGATTGGTTGAGTAATGATTGATATAGGATTTCAGTCAGTAGCCCATTAAACCTCCAAGCCGTATTCTTTTTTTTTTGAATTGCTGAAGGATTTCCTTAAGAAAGACAAGAAAAACTGACCAAACAATGAATCGTCGCTGGATTGGCTTAAGTTTCAATGTTTGTTTGCTGTTAAGTTGGTTTGGGGGGAAGAGGGAAAGAAAGTAAGCAATAGATTGGAATGAGTTTCTGTTTCTTCATCATGAGACGAGAGTCGCAAAAGATCCCATGATTCTTTTTCCTCTCGTCGTTATAAGTTTTTCATGGTGCTTTTATTCTCACCCACTATCTCGTTTGTTGCTTTCTCCTGTGCACACGCCATTCCTCTCGTCCCTTCAAATCATGACGCAGGTATCTATGAGAGTGCCAAGCTGGTCTTTGGTTTTGGTTGGTGAGGAGGGGGAGTGAATACGACGCTCATTTTACTACTGGGAGGGGATGGCAGTGTGTGTAATAAGCAAGATTACGTTCTCTTCTCTGCGCGTTGTTAGTGAAAGTGTTCTGTTTCAGAGTTAGAGCGTAGGTAATTGCCAGGAAGAGAAAGTTAGGGATCACATAAGAGCTTACCCTCCACACAACAGATACCGACTAGTCCTAGACTAGAGCAAGTATGTATTACTTTTTGCTTCTATCCATCAGCAACTCTGAGGCAACTTGCAACCAGATCCCTTTGTGAAACTGAAACTGAAGCAGACCTGGCACGTAGATATTACTATCATCGGGTCTATTTGGCGACTTTGTCCACGAATGAATGGCGGGCATGGAGATCGGAGAAGAGGGAGTAAAGTGGGAGAGGTTGCAATTTGTGTAGGAGAGAAAGAAAATGAAATGCGAATGTATTTGCTATGCCAAACCCAACCACCCATCCATCCATCCTTAAGCTGCCTTATATAAAGAACGCACTCCCGTAGAAGACGGAGCCTGTTTTTGCTTTTATCCTCCATATACAAACCAGATGGGTGTAATGGGGGAGGTCTACTGCTTTGGTTCTCTCTCTCTCTGCATGATGATGAAAATGGATGGGTGGATGAAATGGAAGTAGAACATTCATTCATGGGAGTGAAACTTATACGGCTTCCAGTGAGAATAGAGAAGTAAACTCTCTCTCCTGTTCCTGTTCTGCTAGAGAGTTTTGTGACAAGGAAGGAGAGAGAATGATTGTGTTCCATTTCACCAGCAGTTCAAGTTCCACGCCACACGCCATATCATGCCATTGACGATGATAATACAGTTGATGTATGAGTATACACAGAGGTAAACCAAGTCGACCCTGCCTCTGGTACTCAAATGGCTAGATTTTACGGACGGAGAGAAGAGGAAAGTAAAGGGAAAGGCTATCACATCACATCGCATCGAGGTTTCAAAGTTGTTTCCAGAGCGTGTCACTCACAGTCAAGTCTAGGTTTTCCAAGTCGACAAAGTATAGGAGAGTGAATGGGTACGAGTAAGTAAAGCAGTATTAGCAAAAGAGAGAGGGTCGCAGTCGTATAATGGAATTGAATGATCTTGGTGGACTAACTAATATCACTTCCACTTTCGTTTCAACCGAAAGTAACTGGGAAACCAAACCAGTCCATATTTGACCAGACCACCCTTTCAACTCCCACCACCACCACCCACCCACCCTATTTCTTCTCTCTCCTTCCTTCGCAATAACCAAGGCGACATGGTCTAACCCTTATTACTTTTTCTCACTTTATATTACCTTACCTCCCTCTGCTCTGCTTCTTCTTTCACTGCAAATGGAAATGGGGTCCAATAATTCCATTTTCCACGTACGTACATACTCACAAGTCTTCTTTGGAATGACTTCCATGCTGCCCAATCTCCATTGGTGAAAGTAACCAACCACCTTAGTTTATTCTCTTTTTTCGATTTCCACAAACCCCCTCTCCTATTCAACCGCTTTCTCTTCAATTTGTCGCAGTAAAAGAGAACCTCGAAACTCGCGTAGAATTCTGAAGGCATTCGGCCTTCTTAACCAAGGAGAAAGTAAAGTAGGTAACGAACACACAGTTTATTCTTGTGGGTTGGACTTTTTTTGCTGAAGCTCATCAACAGAGGTCATTATGAAGAAGGCCTACTTTCACCAGCCACATGTCAACGGTTTGGGCTTGGAACATATCTTTTCAATTTACAAGGCGCAAACCCGAGAACTTTTCATTTCTTCCTAAGAGAGTTTATGGCATCTTAAGTTAAGCTATCTTATAATCTGTCTATTGCAATTGGCCTCAGGAATCACTCCTTCAACTTCACATATGCAAATTCAAATGCCGTGGCAGAAGTTTGATCTTTGCACTTTTCATTTCACTTACTTTTCATGTGCTATAGGAGGAAGAATACGTGGAGGTAGTAGTCAGTCAGTCACTTCTTCTTTTGAAAAGTATGCATGCATGGATCCTAAATCTTTATGGGTTTTTATAAAGCAAAGAGCAATTTACTTTCCTCGCCTCTGCGGCTTTGCTTTTTAATGCTTTGATTCGGCCCCGGCTTGAATTGAAGGCATGATTGCATGACACTGCCCTGTCCGTCTCTTTTTATGCCCTCTCTAATGACGATCTGGTGTGATAGGTGGGCAAGGCAGTAGGTGGACTTGATGGCGTATAAAAACGAGTTTTTCTTTTTCAGATTACTCTTTTATATCCTTTTTCTATGACACTAAAGAATTGCACCACATGCACAAGAATATTAGCTCATCATCATGCCATTATGATGAGGAGGTTGGTTTGGTTGTGTGTGCCATTATGCAAGAAGGAATCAAGCTTTCATTCCAGTCTGCTTGGCTGAGTTTAAAGAGACAGAAGAGATGTTTTGCTTCTTGTCTACTTTTCAGTTTTTCTCACTTCTTTAATTCATTTTCAAGAACGAAGCTCTGTTCCTTCCTTTTAATTCCACCTGAGGTTATTTTGTTTATGGTGTGGTTCTTCTTCTCCTTTTGGATGGATGAGAGGAAAAAGCTGCTTAAATTCATGGTATAATGAGATGATGTGTAAAATCTACTGGTTTGACTGGTGCTTTTTGATAGAGCAATGCAAGTTAAGTTCGCGTGCAGACTCAGATCATAGAGTAGAGTGGTTCGTATCTCATAATCTCGACCAGTCCATGTTGAAATTCCAATTTCACTTTCATCCATGAGACACGGGTTCCTGAAGTTTAAACTTCTTCGACTCATCCTTTGGTTTCCTTTTCAAACTGGTAGATTCCAGGACATTTCTCATGATTTTTTTGCACTTTCAAAGTGTAACAATCCGAATATTTGGGATTTCCAATCTGAAGAAGCGTGGCAGAATTGAAAGTGTACCAAGTTCCGTTGATGAAGAGAGCCGGGACAAAGAGAGATCCTCTCCTCAAGAGGGGAGATCACATTCCCTAACGCCATGGATAGTTGTTGTTGGTAGATAGTTTAGGCTAAGTGGGGCGGAGGAGGATCCCTCTGCTTTTATGTATGCATGAGAGAAAGATGGATGAGTTTCTTTTGTTTCTTTTGTTGTGGGCCCAAACAAGTGAACTATTTGAGTATTTATGTATTGTGGGGGCTGACTAGTGAGGAACGTACTCGAGTATCATCATATCACATTATCAGCCTGGTGCTTCTTCTCTCTGACTCCCGTGCCGTAGAGGAATGCACACTAGACCAAAGAGACTAAGCTTTGACTTGACTTTTTGCTTTAGATTTTAGTTGAGGCATTCTTTTCCTTAGCTAAAAGACGGATATGAAGTGAGTGAATGGAAAGGAATGAAATGGGCTTGTCTTTAAATAGCCCCCAGTCCAAAGCTATAAGCTAAGCTAACTTGAGCTAAGCTAAAGAGAGGAAAGGGTTTTGTTGGAGAAAACTTTTTATGTCAAGTCAAAATCTTCTTGACTTAACTTTGACTTGAACCAGAGAATTGGTCCTCCTCTCTTTCTTTCTTTCTTCCAGCACCCGTCGACGACGACTAAACTAAACTACTTTACTTAAGTCGAGAAGGGCAAGTCATAATGATTCCTCTCTCGCTTTTTCATCTCCACAACAAATCCAATACTTTATACATATCTGCGGCTTTCCTTTTGATGTACACACCTGGTCTTGGTCTATTTACCCCTTCCTTTAAATGAGGTTTTATATGCGAGGGTGGTTTTTTAAGTTTGCCCTTTACCTGCCCATTGAATGTGGAGAAATGGAACGAATAAGTTTTTTGTCCAAGTCACTTCAAAGCCAACTCGGTTCTTTTGTAGAAGTTGGTCTTGGTTTTAGGAGAGGGAAATGGAAGGGGTGAAGAAGATACAAATCCATCCACATCCTCTTCCTTCTCCAGCAGCAGCATCAAATTCTAAAGCATATCGCCCACAAACAAAACATTCATGTCGGTGAGAGAATCTCTTGGTGCCATTGCCATACTACTTGATTATGCAACTATGCATTTATTAAGAACACTCCTGCATATCCTGCTTTGTCTGGCCAACAACGCACTCTCTCACAATTCAAATTCAACGAGATCTGCCTCGTTTGAGCAACATGACAAAACACTCACATCGTTCCTCCATCCTCTTCTATCTTATCATCCTTGCAGGGGTTATGTTTTTAGGCAGGAAGTTAGGGAGCTCTGCCAAGTCACAATCGTCAGTCAGCCTGCCTCTCTCTATGTTCCTCCAAATGTATGCAATCATTTCCTCTGCAGTGAGTTGTACATTTCATTTTAGTTTAGTCCTGCATTTGTCTTTGTAGTGGTAGTGGGGGTTTAACCACCGCAGCAGCAGTTCTTCTGTTCCTCATTCACAATGAAATGAAGCCACGAGAGAAGGATACACTGAAGCGAAAAGCAAAGTTAGGCATACGGGGGAGAAATGAAAATGAAGGCGTTGCCATGGGTACACATTTTGTGGAAGGTAGATATTTCCGATGGACCACTAACTAGCAGTAGCCTTGGTAAGGTTATGACTACCTCCGGGTTAGCCTCATCCTTTATTATTATTCCAAGAGAAAGCAGAGAGCCTATGAGAGCTAAATGGCTTGTGGGATCGTCTGGACTTGGGAATTTCCATTCCTGTCTCTGGCAGACCCCTGAAAGATGTGATGTGATGGATCTACTCTGGATGTGAAAGATGGAAAGACCAGATGACAAATGAAAGTACCGCAGCTTGGCTTGGCTTGGGGGACAGAACAGGAGGAGGAAGTCCGTGTCAACCAAGGTTTCTTCTTAGATGGATGATGGAAGCTGAAGCTTCAGATCTCAGGCCAGATAGATTGGAGGAGAGAACTGTCAGTTCACCCTCTGTCTTTACCATGGCTAAAACTCTAGCTCTGGAAGGAAAGAGGCAGATTTGATGTACTTTCTTTTATTTTATTTACTCTCTTGCTTGGTCCCAATCCTTCTGGTAAAAGCCACAGTGGCAGATTAATCTTGGTTTTACTTTTTTTATTTTGAGGAAACAAAGCCAGTGTGTACGCACAATACAAATCATGCTTAATCCATTTGACTCCATTAGCTGTCTGGTGGTACTCATTCTTTGGTTTTACCACCTTGACTTTTGTGTACCACCATCAGCCTCTTCTTGAGTGTGTGAGGGTGAGAGTGTGATTTAATCTGGGTGAGGCTGAGGAGGAGGAATTATCATCATTTTACCAATGGCCACTGGTCATGCGATGCGACTCTCTCTCTAGTGAAAGCATGACTGTACTGTATCGAGAAGGTGGCTCAGATCAGAAGGATAAGTGGAAAGGAACTAAAGCCGAGAGAATAATTTTGCTAAAAGAGAGAAAGAGGAAAGAGTAATGTCGACTAATAGAATATTTTACCACCGACCATAGGACAGGAGTAGAGAAAGCAGTGTCTGTTTTCACTAGAGGCAAACCGAACTGATGATGATGATGGAAACACCGTAGTTGCAGTTGTTAATTTAGTAGGGTGGAGCAGTTAGTCTCACTGGTAATAACTCTGTGGAAAAAGAGAAAGGTCCCTAATTTTGTGTTTCTCGTCCCAATATCCCTATGCCAGAGTCATTTAGCTGGGTCTGCGTTCCTTTTTCCCTCCCCAACCATGAATGAGGGCTACAATTATCTACTCTGGAATCTTTCTCTCTAGGAGAAGGAGGGCATGGAAGACGGATTGTATTTCCATTCCGACCAGAGAGAGTGTAGGCTGGCGTGCTCATTTATTTCATGAAAAATAAAAGGGTGATGATGCGGCGCAACGGTTTTGGTTGAGCCAAGGATATCTGTCTATCTATCTCCCTCTTCTCCATCCATCCACTTTTTCATCCATCTGCAGGGAAATAGGAAGTGCGAGAAGAGAGAGAAAGGTCTTTCCCTACATACATTTTGGCTTGGGCACCTCCTGTATTTTCCTCAACTGTGGTTGAGGCCAGAGGAGAGGGGGGGAGAAGAAAGAAAGACTACGTAGGAATAGTAAGTAAGTGGGAACAGAGAGACTGAAGTAGTGGGAGGATGAAATGAGAGAAGAGATTCTAAAAGTGAAGGGTGGCTGAGTTGACGGGTGTGCCATGGTTGAGAAATTTCCTTTCTCTCCTCTCTCTTACCAAATATCTATTTGCCTTGGAACACTAGACGAACGAAGGAACCTTCGCTCCAAGGAAAGTAAAGTAGTTGGGATTTCACAGAGAGAGAGAGAGGGATGTCATGTTTTTGGACAAAGTTGGACATAAAGGGAGAGGGGGTTAGGTAGTATACGAGAGTTGGACTGAGTCGATTCTCCCACCAATTGAGAAAGTACAGACCTTTATAAAGCAGTGAGAGAGTGGTTGGTTGGCAATCTTGTGTCTGAAGTCTGAAGGGAAAGCGAAGAAGAGACATAAGCAGTAAGCACTTTCTACAATTTTGCTTCTTCATGATTATCCACCAACTCTCTCTCTTTATTACCCTTCTCCTCCCATCCATCCATCCATCCCTTCGCCATTCACTCATACTTTACTTCCTCCAAGCCTGAATGAGGAAAAGAAGAGCTAGAGCTATGGTAAGTAAAAGCAGAATGAAAGTCATCATCATCATCTTCATGAGCGTCATCATCAGAGGCAGAGACAGAAGTGGAGAAGATGGATGGAAGAGAGAGAGTGGGTTTAGTGGGTGGAGGCTGAGACTGCCTGATTTTGGAGAGTGGATTGCCTTCCCTTCTTCCTCTTCCTTGAATTGTCTCTGCTTTCTCTTTTTGCTGCATTGCACTTCACTCCACGTTACGTTTTACTTTACTTCATGGAGAAGCAGAGCAAGGTTTCAGCTCCACTCCTTTCATTTCACTCACAGTTTTTGGATTGCATGATATGACATTATGAAGGTAGACAGGAGGATTGTGGAATGGAAAAGGAAAGTCATGCTTTCCCCTCACTTAAATTCCACGCTAGCTAGTCCAACTTGGTTAGAATTGCCTGGGCGACTGACTGTGGACACACTCCCTTCCTCTAATCTACCTTTACCTCCCTCCCTTCCTCTCAAAATATCCGACTTTTCTGTGAGAAGCCCTTGGCTTTCCATAGTTTCCCTCACTCCACTTTCCATGTAGTCTTGTGTTTTACACACTCCTGCCAGGTCGGAGGAAGTTATTACTGCAGAAAGAAGAGTTTTTTGGGTGGAGTGCATACATACGTACGCAATATATTGTTCCCCATACATAAGTACTATTGACTTTAGTGATGAGCAGTGGTGCAACATAGGTTTATCAATCATTCTTCAATCTTTGTATGCTCAGAATTTCTCTGCTAGCATTCCTTCTCATTCACTGTGTATGCAAAACCCCATCATTCCCGATCATTCATTCTTTTGCTTTACCATCATTTCTGAAATCATTCTCATTCACTCCGTTTTTCAAAATGTAGTACAATCATTCTTAACCATTCTTTTACAAAAAAGTACTAACCAAAATCATTCATTATAATTTTTTTACAAATTTATTGGGAGTCATTCCGTCATTCTTTATGAAAATTTAAAAACATTACAGCTTCCGCATTTTTTTATGTATGCTAAGCATATGAATTCGGGATTAAAAAATCATGATTATGGATTCGGAGTTTGGATTGGGATTGATTAATCCAAATTCCACAGTAGAAAACAGACACAATTCAACTCAAAATTCTAATTCCCAATTTCAGATAGTTAATCTATAATCTAAATCGATTGGGATTATAGTCAATCTATAATCCCAATCCACAATAATTCAGACTCCCAATGCATATCGTCATTTGGCAACTCCAGCTCTGCAATGCCAACACTTATTTTCTTCTTCCCTCGTATTTTTCAAGTCCAAACGCAGCAACATTACATTACGAGTACGAGAAATTGAGAAAACAAGGATCAATCGTTCATTTTTTTCTCAAGTATGAAAACAACTCGCTCTCATTCAATCATTCCCTCTTAAACTATATTATGCAATCATTCTCCATCATTCAATTACATAAAGAAATATAGTTGTGATCATTCTTTTGTTTCTTTTTAAACATAAAATTATGTATCATTCCCTCTCATTCCTTCCATAAATACGATTCCTGAAATCAAATCATTCAATCTCATTCTTTTTCATTCATTCAGAATGATTGGTTGCACCACTGGTGATGAGGAGACGAGAGTGGCTTGGCTTTCCTTGGGTAGTCGAATCGTTGTATTCAAAAAGAGTTTATGCTTACTTTCCCCCTTTCAACATAATTTGGCTTGTTATGCATCATAATAATGTAGTAGAATGTAGTGAAGGAGAAGGCGATATGAATAGGCGTTATTTTGTTTCGACGTACGTAAGGCAGGCTTTTACATTCCTCGTATCGCTTTCCCCTCTCTCGACTCAACTTTAAGCCACTTTCTCTTTCTCTCTTTCCCATCTCTCTCTCTTTCTCTTCATGTAAACAGCCCGAAATTTCCATGTGGCTCATTTACTAGTCTCATTCGGTCGTATCGCTGCTGGTGAAGTGAAAGAAAGGAAAAGGAAGCTACGCTGTGACCATAGGAAACGGAGAGTGGTGGGGTGAGGGAGTGAGAGAGTGTTTTGTGCGATTGTAATACTCCTCAAACCTGCTTGTCTGCTCAGCTCACTCACTTTGCCTCCGCAGTCTCTATTAAATCCATTATGTTCGAAACTCCTTCGCTCTTAACAAACGAGACCAGGCCCAAACCAAGTATGAAGTAAAGAGTCAAGTAGTAACACCATCACCATTGGAAGAGGAAAAGTAACCGTATAGCTAGATGGGTTCTTCCTCTGTTTTTATGCCTAATGCAATATGTCTTGCAATATTATACGCCACAGAAAATATTCCGCAAGACGAGGAGTTGGAGTATGGCATGTGGCAACGATAGGGTGTGGTTCTCTGGTACTCAGCTAGTAAAAGCACCAGGACCACCGACCAAACCCTGGGTCTTTCCACATGGTGAAAGGAATGTATGAAAGGAGAAAAGGAAAAAAGCAACACGCGATAGGACTATCTCCCTCCTTCATTTACTTTCTCACTTTCTCGCTTCCAACTTCCACTTCTACTTTCTCTCCCTCTCTTACTTCCTCAGACACAAGCATATTCAAGAAGAAAGCATTACTGCTGCAGTAGAAAGAAATCCTCGCTCTCCTTTCAACAAGAAAAAGAAGCCCCATCACACATCACATTGGCAACCAAACAACCCAAAAAGGAGGAGAGGATGAAAAGGAAGGAAAGAGCACGATGCTAATGGTATGCTCTGTCGTACACATAACACATAAAATTGTTAGACATCGTTCCGACAACCGTCTTGACTACGTAACAACGTATGCATGCATGTCTACGTTCAAAAGGGAAGTTAAGAAGGAAGAAGTCGTACCAGTGATCCAAAAGAAAGAAAGGCAGGGACGATGAGGAACCATCCATCTATCTATCCATCAACCTGAAAATTTGCCTGCACTCTAACACTACATCTGTCTTCCTCATCCACCCATCCTTCCATCCATCCATCCAACGGATGAGAAAGTCTGCTTACTTCCCTTCCCAAGATCCGATGTATAGAAAGGAAATATTCTCCGTCTCCTACTTTGCTACTTATCCAAGTTATATTGTTAGCAGAATGAATGCTTGGATGGTTTGATCTGCAGATTCTGTAGATTTGATTCCCTTCTTTCTCCGATGATGCTATCAGAGATCAGGAATGGAGTGTGTAGCGGAGTGAGAAAGGGAGAATGAAGCAAGCGTCTTTCTTTCCTCTTCTTTTTTTGAGCCTTCTTTTTTCCTCTCATTTTTTTCTATTTTCATTCCACCTCTGAAGAAGATGATGATGATGACTATACATGCGATCCCAACGCGAGGAACGGTACGACACTGATTGTGAGATGGCAATGCCCAAAATTGGGGAAAAGGAAAGGAAAGGAAGAGGAGAAAGAGGCTTGACGCTGATATTGGACAGGGGAAAGGTAATGAAAAAGAATGGAATAAGACGAAGGCAGAGATCTCTAGGAAGGAAGAAGCCTTGTCCATTGCAAGCAAACCGTATGCATCCCAAGTTTACTTATATTTAGTCTGGTGGAGGGGAGGCAAGCGTAGGCGAAGAAAGAAAAGAATTTTTCAAAGTAGACGGAATGGAATGAAGAAGAAGAAGAAAGAGAAGAAGAAGAATTAGGCAGGAGAGAGAAGAAGAACACTCGTGAATGAATGGATACACAAAGTCGAGACCTGGGTTACAGAAGAGACGATGGACGATGGAGTCTACTCACTTTCTCTCTCCCCTCTTTCTTTCTTTCTTTGTCGATGCCAGTGGCAGTGCAAGTGAAAACTCAGCTTGGTAGCATCATTTTCTTCTCTTTGGAAGGGGGAAAGTGTAGTAAAAGTAGAAGCAGAGGAGGAAAAGAGACAGGCGAGTCGAGAGAGAATGGATTTCAGGTGGGATAGCAGAACACGAAACGAGGAGAGAACTCATTTTTTTCTTTGGTTCACTGCCATCGAATCACACGCCATGAAATATTCTTCCCGACCAAAAGACCGATGTATGTTGCATGTTGTCTCTATGTGTGTACATTCACTAAACTAATGCGTCTCGTACACACATACACCTCTGCCTCCCTCCCCTAAGAGAAATACTTTTTGTTGCTCACAGGAAAGCAGAGCAGCTTTCTCCGTACCTTCTCTCCCCTCCTCAACAATGATAATGATAAGAGTTGGATTGGAAGGATTCTCATCTTGCACTTTTCTATCTGTTCCTGGATAGATAGATAGCTTATCTGTGGAAAGCTTATTTAGATAAGTTTTTCGTCTGCGCTTGAAAAGCGCAGGGATGTACCTACTGCCGGAGTGAGCGTGGCTAGACGACTGGATTACCTGTTCTCTTTGTGATCAGTCAAAGGTATACAATATTTGTTCACAACAGCGTGATTTCCATTCCTGGCTGGGGGATAGAAAGGATGTGCAGGCCTTTCGACAGTCACTTTTGCAAGAATCTGTTGGGATGGAGATCTGGTAGACCTAGGTATATTTATTTGTATTGGCTTATGACTATTGCTGTCACTTGTCTCTTTGGGTAAGGAGAAAGTAAGGCCTCATGATCAGTTGCACTATACGCCCACCGTCAGGCTACAACTTTCCATATATCTACCCTAACAAATAAATGGAATGAATGTATGCTTTCGTTAAAAGGGAAATGGTGCATTTTTCCTTCTATACCGACTTTCTTTTCTTTCACCCTGGTTACCACCTCCATCCAAAAGAGAAGTTACTTCGTCCATGTTCCCTCTCTCTCTCTCTCAGGGCTTGGGTCTTATCTGTTTACTAGAAAATGCTTTCCATCTCCTGTTTCCATCACACGGAAACTTGCCTGATCAATGGCTGAATGCTGCAGAGGTGGACTGGGTTGGGCTCGCCTATAATGTTTGGAGAGTGAAAGGCAATGGGCTTTAGGCGGAGGGTTTACTTTCCTTTTTACTGCTTCTTCGTAAAGAACGGGAGAAAGGAGTGAGGGGAAAGGGCAGGTTGTCTAAATAAACAGGGGTAAAAAATTACAAACCATAAAAACTAGAGCCACACCCGTTAGCCAATACGGACGTGGTGATTGTCAGTAATTTGTTTCCAAAAGTGCAGAACCGCCTGCCTTCCTGCCGTTACTCCCTCACCCACTGCAAGATCCCGGTCAAAACCCAAACGTGTAAGTCAGTCAGTGGTCTTTAGCTCCGACTGTGTTCCACTTCAGAAATGACAGAAAACAATGAGAGGGCCAAATTATAGTGATTCTTTATGAGGGAGACAAGAAATGTGGGAATGGTAGGAGTGTTTGTACCTTCTTGGATTTAAATTCTGTTTCACATTGTAGCAAAATTTTAAGAAATAACCGCTTTTACATGGGCACCATTCAAAGCTTCATATTCTAAAAAGTCACATGTATTTCTCAATCGTTTCAAGGCATCAGCGACAAAGTGAAAGTCTCATATCCCCATTCTATATAGTCGCTCCTTGTAACGCTTGACTAAATTTTATGGAAGGGATGTGAGGTGGATCAAGTAAGTGTGCATGTGAATGTGAATCGAGTCTTTTCATGAATGAAATTTTAGATCGTCGTATACCTACATAGTTTGTTGAATGTCAGCCCAAGTGTGGTGGTGACGATACGATATGCTACCACGTCAACGTGACTTCATGTTCCGTCGACGGTAGTTTATCTGATTTGGTTCTCTTGTGGCAAATAAACCCTTGTCACTTTACTTTTTCCATGTTGAGTAGTGACTCATTCATGTTCCCTCTCCCAAGTAGCCACTTTCTCAACTTTCTCCACAAAACTTAACTTGTTTAATGCTGACTGCTGAGTTTTTGACATATCTCTCAAGACTTTAATACCTTTTTTTTCATAAAAAAAAGAAGTGAAATGTGGGTTTCGGTTTGTCACTTTATTTGTTTTAAGATTCAAGATTTGTTGTGCGACGTAAGAGAAAGTCAGATGGCGACAATACTTTCGGCTCTTGTATATAATTACACCCGTCATTGTTATTGATTTTTGTCTCTTATAAACAAAGCATCAACATCATTACCTTTCAGATCCTTTCTTCTATTCTTTTCTACACACTTCGCCCTATAGATATTAATTTGTGACAGACAGTTACTGATGTGATGGGTCTGGAAGAGTGGAAGGAAAGGGAACAAAATGGCTCAGCTTAACTTGGCTTAGGAGAGAAGGCGCAGCTTAGCTTAGACGACGACATGCCTGTGGATGGGTTGCATGATGATGTTGACAGGGAAGGAAAGGCATTAACATATTGAGTGCATGCATACATGTTAAAGATGAGAATGGTTTGTTGTTGTTGGAGAAAGAAGGGATTATAATAATCGTTAAGTTGAACTTCATGGTTTCCTTTACAACTGAACCCAAAGTTTAGTATCTAGAGGAGAAAGAAAGGCAAGTGTTTCGAACTAAAGTGGAGTACTTTCTCCTCTCTTCTCCTGCTTTCTCTCCTCCCCTCGTTTAGAATAATCGGGTGCTTCGTCTTCCTCAAACCAAGAATCAAATCCCAGCTTCCGTTACTTCGCCTGCCTCTGCCTCTCCTCCTTTTGCAATACAATGGAATATGTTCCAGATAGTTTTGCTCCATCCTGTTGGAAGGAATACATATACACTTTCCTTTCTAACTCCCTCTCGTCAGGCAGAGGAACTTTCTCTTACACACCTAGATATACCTCGGTCGGTGGTGGTGCTGCTGCTTGACATTAGATATTACATTATCATTATTTTGCCCGCTTACGTTGATGTGAGAGAAAAGGGTAAAGTCATGATTGTTAGGCGGTTTAATGGACCAGACGTTTCTTGTTAGAGAAGTGAAGTGAAATGCCTTGTGGCACTTTAGTTTGGTTTCTCTCCTGGATATCGTGCTGGTTCCTCCTATCGTGATGTTATGGTATGTTGTACCACCACCACATTATGGCAAATATCGCTTTTAATACTTTCCTTCCTCACTTCTCATTCTGACGAGGACCCGACAAAACCAAGGAGTATTATTATAATCACCATTTTCGTGAATTCCATGCTCCGCTGCACTACTCATTATCTATAAGCCTCTCTTTCAGTTTTCTTTATGGCCACGGTGACACAAACCGAAGAAAAGGAACAGCCGCGTGACTTTCCCTAGTGTCAATAGGCCGTTGAATATTTGATGCTACGACGTCGTGGTTGTTTTCTCGACTCAAAAAACTAACTTTCCTTCTTCTGTGAGCCTTATTATTATGGGTGTTGATGGGGAAAGTGAATATGAGGAGAGAATGGAAAATCGGTGAGGTGGAGGTGCAAAGGAAGGAAAAAGATATTATTGAAACTGGGGGATAGGCAAGAACGTGACTAAGGAAAGAAAAAAGTGTAGAAGAGGAACTGCAAAGTGCAAGAGAAAGCAGGAGAGAGAAAATCTTGGAATGGGAAGGGATTCGATGAAAACATTAGGCGAGAATAAGAAAAATGGGCCATTAGCGGTAATAAACAAGATAAATGTCATCCAATTCGAGATTTTGATGTGGTCTAAGGGGAAGATTTTATTATCCCACCGGGTGGGATGAGACAACTTACTCTCGTATTATTGCTTAAACTCACTATTGCCTTCCTTCCTTCCTGTCTTTGGATGGAGGAGTGTTGTTTCCTCTCTCACTTTCCCAGTCAATGAATAAATGAATGGGTGTAATAATAACAACAAAGCTGTTTATCAAATCTTCTTAATAATAAATGTACTTTTATCCCCTTTTTGAAATAACAAAGACAAACAAACCTCATCTTCATCACCCTGCTGCATTGCTTTCACCTCGCATTTAACTGCTTCGTTCGTTACCAACCGTTTTGCTGTTAATTGTTAGCTATAACGAGTATCTTCATTGTTTTTTTTAGGATGATCTGGATGACGACCGTCAGGACCTTAGGGTGGTCAAGCATGGGAAAGGTAAGAAACTTGTTGACTTGGAGTTATAGAAGGAGGTGGAGTAATGAATGCAATTTTCTCTCTCACCATCATTTTACTTTCACCAAACGAGAGACGTATTGCATTTTTTGTCCAGTGGCACAGAAAAGATTGCCTCTTTCCTCTCTAATGCATTATGTATGACCCTGACTGACTGAGTTCATTCTGTTTGATCTAACACAGGGAGATCAAAAAACAGCAATGAGGGGAAAGATCACTTGAAGGGAGCAGCGACGACTGCAGCAGAAGTCTCAAGTGCGATGGACTGGCTGGGTGGCTATCAACCACTGGGTCTCAAGAAGGATGGGCCGACCACAAATAACAATATCTACTCTAATGGGAAGCATGAATTTAGAGAACAATCTGTGAGTCATTCTTTTCAATTTCGTCTCCTTAAACACGATGAGAGGAGAGAGAGGTTAAGCTTTATCGCTTCTTCCTCTGCCCCCTTTCTCCGTCTCGTCTCTTTGTCAAAGTCGTGACACGGTCATGTGAACATGGCCCATGAACTGATCTCCGTCTCTATCCTTTTCATGAATTTCCTCTCCTCTTCCTTTATTTAACTTTCATGGATTGGGGACATTCCCAAATCAGAGACAGTGGTGGTAGGAGAACTTTGTGCTTTTGATTGTGTTGAGACGAAACATGTGCACATTAAGTGGAGAGAGAAAGGGTGTGGAGTGGATTGTAGTTTGAGATAAAAGAATTGCGTTGTTGAGTGAGTGAAAATGCAATACTATCTTCTTTTCCCCTCTTCCTTTTTACTACAACTTATGGGATTTTCTTGTTTTCCGCTTCACAGAGTCCTTTACCACTCTCTGACCGTTTGTCAGTCAATCACGACGCAGTCCATGATGAAACTTCATCAAATGGGAATAAGGACGATGAGGACGATGACGATGATGAGTCTGAGGATAAAATGGATACACATCAACATGATCCTGAACGACTTAAAGCGTTTAACGTAAGTTAACAATGTCCATTTGCAAAATGAGTTTTGAAAAATTGTCCATATTCTGCTTGAGACAAAAAATATTACGGAATCAGTGAAAGTTGCGTAAGAGGTAGTGACCATGTAGACCGCCTGTCACCTTTTTCTTTTGGTCTAATCAAGTGAAAAGGGAAAAGAAAGGGAGACAGTGGTGAAAGTGAGTGACACGTTTGGTTATACGGAAGAGAGAAGGGGAAAAGGCAAGGAACGATGACTCATGGAAAAAGTAAGGTCGTCGTCGGTAGGAAGGAAGTGGAAAGGAGATCAGATCCAAGAAAGTTGGTAGGCTACTAGAATTGAGGGGAAAGTAAGTAATAAAGAGAATGGATCAGAAGAGGAAGAATACAGGCTCCACCGTATAACAAAAAGCAAGGAGAAAGAAAGCCTTCTTCACTTAAGTCTAGTCTCTTCACTCACTGCAGTGGAACCCACAGAAGGAAGCAGAAATCGCCATCCAAACAATTTTAGTCAGAACCACCAAAACGGAATGAGAATAAATGGAAATTGGAAGCCGTCCTGCTTTTCCTTGCGAGATGAGAATTTGGCTATTACACTAGTACTAGTACTTCTCGCAATAAAATGAAAAGAGAACAGAGAAAGTGTGATCTCCTTTTTATCAAAATAAATGAAATGAAGCTGGGTGATTCATACTATCATCGTCTTGCAGTTGAAATTTCTTTAAGGCATCATTTTGGAGATTAGAAATCAGTTTGAATGATGCATGATGAATGTTTGAGTGGGTCGGGATGTATGTTCAACTTCTTAGGGATCGATGGATTGTAGCTGTAGCAACGGTCAGAAAAAGTAATTCAGATCAGAGAGAGACTTTCTCCTTGTGAAGAAGGCATTCATCTCCATCGAGTAGGTGCCTGAGTGAGTGATATTGAGAGAAAGTCAGAGAGGAGAGGAGTTGTGGGAAGGGAGGGCACGGGCACAGCGGTAATAAAGCAACGGAGTCTTGTGAAAGTGAAACGGGTGGGTGGATGGTTGTTACCAAGAACCTAAAGGAAAGTATTTTGTAAGCACTAAAAGAGAAGCCAAAATGTGTACTGGTTCGATGTGATGCAGGTCTACCTCTTGGCTGTTGTAGTATCCTCAATATGCATCATTACCACTGCGTCCAACTCAGCAAAAGTAGCTGGGAAACCTTCCTCTTGGTGAAGTAGGACGTTTGCAAGTATGGGGGATGCCTCCTGCCTGCCTGCCACCCGTCTTATACTTTCTTTACTTCTGTTGAATTGAATCTTGGAGAAAGTTTTCTCCTTTTCTTCAGCTGTGTCACATCATTCTCTTCGCACGGCAGGCAGCCCTTCCTTCCTAAGAGAAGAAGGGAGAGGAGAGACACGGCCGGGGAGAAAGGATGGATGGTTGGCTGAGATCAGAGACGATGCCACATCATGCCCTGAGGAGGTTAGGATGAGAGAGAAAGGCGAAATCTGAAGTGAAGGGATAGTAAGACAGACAGAGGAACGAACGGCGAGTAGTAAGCAATCTTTTCTGGATTTGTAGTATCCAAGAAAAGAGAAGGACCATCTCTCTCTCTCTTAAGTTTCCCTTTTACTCTTGTTTGTCCAAGGCTTCTTCTTCGTGTGGAGGAAAGTTAGCAAGAGGATGGAGGAATGAGTGCGGTGTCTGATGCGAGGGGAAATTGTGCTGGCTGCTGAGAAATATCAGGAAATGGTACACTCAGGAAAGTTGTTAAATTTTAAGGAAGGTACGAAGTCTACATTTCTGCTGGAACAAGTCATTCCCAATTCTGAGAGACGTCCTTTTTGACTCTGCAGTCAGTCAGTCTCTTACTATACTTTCTTCAGAGGAAGAAAGCAAGGAAACTAGTATCTCTGGTCCCATTTTCTCTCTCTCCCCCCCTCCTCAACTAACTTTGTGCGATGCAAAATGCTGCATGTGACGTGACTTTCTGCTGCCTCTCTCTCCCCACCAACATTCCATTTAGGACTGCTTATTATTACAGGAGATAGCAGTGGTGATGGCAGTCGTAACTCGTTCATGTTCATGGGATGGGTCCTTATTTTCTAAGAGAGAGAGGGAATGTGGGGCTTAGAAGGAAGCAGTGAAATGAGATAAAATGGAAGGAGTGCGATGAAACCGGTTGGGTGCATGCAGATGGAGAAAGAAGAGAGGAAAGGAAATAAAAGGGAGAATAAAGGAGGAAGGGTTGTCTGACTGAGAGCGATGAGAAATGTGGAAAGAGGAGAGCCAGGGACGCACAAGACCGTCAGCAGAAGTCTAAAGTTAAAAGTTAGGTTTTGTTTGATGTTATTCTAGCCTTGCTTCAATAAAAGTGAATGGAGAAAGAGGAGAGAGGGAGAAAGCTCTTGTCCTCTTCTTTCAACATCCAAAAAGCGACTTTCCTTTCCGACATATTTATACACCCAGAGCATTCCTTTACAAGGGAATGAGTGAGTGACATTGGATGGGTGTCCCCTCGCTTGCTTTAGAAAGTGGAGAAAGTCTACGTAATGGAGGGTGGAATAGGCCTGTTTCCCCGGCACATCACATCACACAGCAGGCGTGCATATGATGACTTATCATCTCCTCTTTTTTTGTACACGGCTGTTGTGTTATGTCGTCTATGTCATCCTTTTAGTCAAGTAGCAAGAAGAAACCTAGACAACTCCCTGTCTAGGGACTTTAAGTGGCTATTAGCAGTATGTTGCATATTTTTATTCTTTTATATGACAAGATGAAAACAGAATTCAAGTTGCGTCAGATCCGCTGTCTCTTACACATTTCCTTTACGGTTACGGCACATCGTAACATAGAAATAGAAAGGTGTGTACATGTGTACTCCCCTCGTACGCGCAACGTATAGTGAAAAGAGAAAGTGGCTTGGTTACCCTAAAAACTTTTAGCAACGCGTAAATAAGAAAAAAAGCTCATGTCCAAATTCTTCTATATTATTATACAGATGTTCGTGCGCTTGTTCGTGGATGAGAACTTGGACCGGATGGTTCCTATATCCAAACAACCTAAAGAGAAAATCCAAGCCATTATCGACTCTTGCACGCGGCAGTTCCCAGAATTTGCAGAACGGGCTCGTAAAAGAATTCGAACTTATTTGAAATCATGCCGAAGGAACAAACGGTCACGAGACGGAGGATGGGAATCGGTAATGTACACATATAAACAAAAGACTTTTAGAGAAAAAGAAAGTTGTGTGTGCTTTCTCCATCACCGATCCATCACGATGGCCCATTGGTACAAGTCACAGGTTAGGTTGAGTGAGAGAGGGGAGGTGCGTGGGTGCCAAAGATGGATGCCTTGGTTAGAATGCCTGGTTGCATCTTTAACATAAAAAGAAGGGAATGGAGAAAGCACACACACACACTCATTATAATAAACACGGGAGTTTTGTTCTTTTTTTTGTAATGGCGTATTTTTTATATGATATCTTCAACCGTGTCTCTTTGTCTGTCTTGTTAGGCACGACCCACCCCAGCCCATCTAACGTCAGTGCAAGCGGAACAAATTCTAGCGCAAGCATGTGAGAATGAGAGTCAGAATGCGAAAAGAATGAGAATGGGTTTAGAACCTGTTAGTCAACCCCTACCTTTGCCATTGGTAAGTTATTCTCCTATTTCTTTCTCTTGGAGAAAAGGAAAACTACCTCTCTAATAGCTTAACTTGCACAGTTTGGACTCACTTTGCTTACTTTTTGCTCCTTTCTTTCTTACTTACTTTCTCCGATTCATTGGCTCGATTGTTCAACTTCTTTTCTATGCCTTTAACCAACCACTTTACTCTACCTACTCAGCCTAAGTGAAGTGAAAGTGATGGCTCAAGTTTAGCGAGTAAAGTAAAGTAGTCGGCCTCTGTCTCGCCCATAGTACTTTCCCTCCTTGCATTATCCATGAAGTAGACAAAAGAAGAAGAAGAAGGAGGAAGGAAGCAGGGGCGGAGGTTTAACTTGATGCTCTTGGCCACTTCGATGTGATACAAACGGAAATCTACCAGAGAATGAATAATAAATATTAATAATGCCTTGCTTTCTTTCTTTCGCCTTCCTAAAAATAGAAGCACCAAAAAAAGACTGCTTCTCGCATCTTCTGGCTGCTACTTATGAACACGATTATTATTTGTCTTTGTAGAATGTCCTTTCCTTTCCCACAAGTTTCCTCATGACTTGACAAACTTTGTCGCTTAGAATTGGCTTGTGGCTTATGTTCCTACGTCCTTTACCTCCACACTTTACTCTCTTTTATCCAAGTGTCTGACATATTTTATGGAAAGTGAAACAAATGGTTGTATAATAGAGTGACGGTGGTGGTGGTCGGGGTGGTGGGAGTAAGGAAAATGGACATACATCAAGTTCTTCCGGTGGTGACTCCAACTCCAGTCATGAAAAGTCCAACAAAGTTATTGCGTCCTCATCAATTTCCAACGCCACGACGAGCAACCATATTGCAGCCACGATTGCAGCGGTGGCGTCCAACACCATCTCAACGTCAAGTTCCCTCTCTCCCTCGTCATCCTCAATCTCAGTGAGTGTTAATGACCCAAGCATGAGTTTGACGCTTCACAACGGATCCTCACTCTTGTCCAATGGAGACGGACTCCTGGGCCATTCACAACCGATCTCGTCGTCCTCTGTCTTGACATCGGGGAAAGGCTTGGAGAGGAGTCCACTCATGGATTACAGGTACGCAATCTCCTTTAAGTACCTATCGGAGAAAGTCGAAGAAAGTGAAAGTACTACGGTGGTGGTACTAATGGGTCGAGATAATGTGGTTACTCCGTGTAAGAGTGTCTTTCTTGAACGACCACTAATGGGCGTATGAATTGTTTGTTTTTCCAGTCGCACATTGAATGGTAATGGACCAGGAGGAACGACCAGTATGTCAATGTATCGACCGAATTTCAATCAGACGTTTCAGAGACCGTCGCCATTTCCCCAAAGTTTATTCCCTTCTTCCTCCTCCGCTGTGTCGTCGTCTCCGACTACTGCTACTGGCGTTATTGGTGCTTTGGGCAACCCTGCAACCACCTTTCCCATCCAGAATGTGTCTCCACTGCCCCTTTCCAACGGTAATTTTACACCACATTCCAGTTTATGTTATCTCTCATAAAATGCCATCTCTCCCTCCTTCCTGACGCCACCACTAGTTCCTCTATGCTTACTATCTTTTATTGCTCCACGTTCCCCCAAAAGGAGACAGGATTACCTTTCCTATTAATACGCTCGCATAATACACTTTCCTCCTCCAATTTACCACCATACTTTCCCTTTAGTATTACAACTCCGTCATAGATATAGTACCCCTCTTGTGTTCCGCATTGGGGTAGATTACGGACCACCATTGACATATCTGTCCAAAGATATGAAGCAGATACTCAAGTAAAAAGATGGAGATGCCTTCCAGTTTTTGTGAAAGTAGACAAGAATGCCAGAGGAGCTTCCTATTTATTTCATTCATGTAGAGATTCGTAGCAATGTAGGAAACGAGGGGAATTCTTGCTTGAGGGAAGGAGAAAGTCCAACTGACAATGAGAGAAAGTGAGGAAATAAAAGTTTCTCAGGGGGAAAGCTTGCTCAAAAAGATATCGCTATTATAGTTCCCCTCCATGGTATCGTGATTGCGTTCAAAATTGTTTCCATATTCAAAACGATGTTCCCTTATTCCTCTACTCAGAATGTCCTTTCCTATGCCAATTTAAACCTCTTAATACCTTCACTAAAATAAGCAAGATTATTTCACTCAACCACGAAATTGATTGTATATTTGTTTATTTCAGGAGACGTTGGTCCAACAGACTTGAGCATGAAATCCAAGCCACTCAATGCCCAAAAACTAAATTCCACTGAGCTGTCAACTGTGCGTCAGTTGATAACCGGGTATCGAGAGTCGGCCGCATTCCTTTTGAGATCTGCAGATGAACTGGAGCAACTCCTAATTCAACAACAATAAAAGTGAAAGTGGAGAAAGTACCAGCAGTGGATTACGGGTCTCCACAAAAGGAACAACAAATTCCCACCAACTCCAACTTTTTTCAACGTGTTTCTCTACTGTATTCCTTCTTACAGATTCACACCTCCTCAAACTTTAAACTTTCACGTATGATCGAGTTTAGGAAAAGAAAAGATTTCATCTTTTACTAAACTTTGCTATCACCGTTTTCCTGACTTTCCAACTTTACGGGGAAGAGTGCAAAAAGAGGGAATATTTTGGAACCCACTTTCTCCTTGCACTCATATAGTATTACACAAGATATTTGTCCAATCACGTGCATTTCATATCTAATCTGTCGCTTTAATTGAGATTGAATATTACTATAATTTATACTACTGTATGATGTAAAATGTCGTCTCTAATATGTGACAATTTTGAAGTGGTCTATGCCTTTTCTTGTAACGGAATGCTACACTGGATTCAACGTATGTAAATCAAAGTTTCGACTTTCTCTGACTCATGTGATGTATCACTTACTGTCGTAGAATAGCTGTCTTATATAAAGATAAGATAAGGTGTAAAATTTGAAATGTCTGAATATATTATTGTAAGAAAGCATTTTTGCCGAATTATTTGTACAGAAGATGAATCGATGCATTATTGCTAGAGACTAAAGCTTTAGAAACTTATATGTATTTCTTTACACGCTTTGCAAATATGTACATTTCTCTCCTAATTTAATTTATGAACGAAGCTTGTCAGATGAAGCATAGTGCTATACGAACGAATGAACGCAGTCGGGTTTTTGAGTTTTCTGTATTTTCATATTTTGTACGTTACTAATTACTGTTGTCGCCATTCTTTGCATTTATTTATTTATATTAGTTAGCTGTAGAGTTAACAGTCATGACAACCTCACTTCATCGATGGGGCTAAGTTATTGGAGCGTTATACATAAACGCGTTACTATCGCAGAGATTCGTGCTGATTTCAAAGAAAAGTTTAAATTATTTTCTAGTGACACGATACCAAAGACACTGGTGACGATGACAGAGGAAAAATACGAAATTATTCGCTTTGAATTATTACTATTAGTGGCACTATATTGTTGTCATGAGATCGAACAAAAGAGAATTATTTTCACAAAAATAAATTAGTGAATACTTATGGAATTTTGTTAAGCTTTGACGCATTATTCATTTCATTTGTTAATGGATAGTGAAAGAGGATGATGATGTACACGTTTTTGTTATGATTTCGAAAACTACAATTTATGAATAAATGTTATGAACGTTTTACGCCTAAGTGTCACTTCTTTTTGAATTTTCCAATTCCTCACAGGACTGTACCAATGCTTCCAACTCTTCCACGCAATGTTTTTGAGCAAGTCGATTCATGACCACTTGATCCTTCATCATAGGAATTGGAGCCGCGAGACACAGGTCAATCTGTCCATTGTGGGTCAGAGACGTGGTGTAGATCACTAAAATTGTAAATTAATGATGTCCCATTACAAGAAAGAACCCTTGTTCAACCATACCAGTCTCTGGACACAAGTCCTTTGTGTAGAAAACGTTGTACATGTTGCTCAGTTTATGACCAAAAAGCATGTATTGTTGAGGAGCTTGGACCATTGGAGACAGAGTGGCTCTGTAAACTGAGAAATTGGAATGTAAATTCAAGAGACAATAGTTTGTAGGAAGGAGGTTTAGGAGGCCTATAAAGTATTTATGGACGGAGTAGTGCAACTTCTTCCCAGTGAAAGACTTAAATTCTTTGTCAATTTGCTCTATTCTTGCGAGTGGGTCTCTTTCCTCCAGTGGAATGAAGATTTTCGCAAATGTCCTAATAAAACCATGGAAAAAGGATTAGTTTTGCAAATGGTAATTTGTCCCATGTGTACCAATGATTAGTGAAGGTGTTCCTGGGATGCTTTGTAATTTTTGGAATGCTGTAAAGAGCTGGCATGTCCTTCGTCAACTCGTCACCCCTTCCAGCTTCCTCCAGACTGCGTCGTAGGGCTCCGCTTTGAACGGAGTAGAGGATCGTAGAAAATGAGACATTCAACGCTTTTCGAACGGTTTTGAGATTTGACATTGACAGAGTGACCCATGATAGGAGGAGAGGCTCAGTTTTCCTTGATTGTATGCCAGCAAATGGACGTGACGCTTGGAACTGCGCCCTCCAACCAAATGACAGAACTTCACGAGGTAACTCTTTCAACAAGGTCACCTATGACAATTTCCATAAGATGTGACCAATCAATTCACTTGCATTCACATACCTCCTCCCAAATGGACAACCTTGGGTCCTCTGGTACCAAATAGGGTGACCACTGGTCGCAAAGCATGTCACCAACTAAAGTCGTTCCAAACCCATCCATGAGTCCGTGGTGTACACGGAAGGCCACGTAACACTGTTGAGCATTAACGGTGCTCACAACCACCATTTCCCACTGTGGACCATCGTCAGGATGTACAGAAGCAAACCATTTTCCAAAATACTCTTTGGCGTCGTCCTCGGTTTCAAAAACTGTGGAACGGTCTTCCCTTATTTGTCTCGTCAAGTCGACCGAAACCTTCTTTTTACAGATGTACCCGTAGTAGGAGTCAATTGTGCAATGCAGATTTTGGAAGGGGCTTTCCTCATGTGGGGCGTGAGACGACAAGAAGCACCTCCTAAATATAGTCATTAAAATAGCTTCCCAATGATGAAGTGAAAGCACAATCTATAACCTGAACTTTTCACGCAGTTCTTCAACGGAAACAATGCCTTCCACTTTATGAATAAACCCAATATCGGAAATGGGTTTCTTCTCCAAGTCACCTCTGGCTACCAGGAGATCGTTAGTTGATATCAGCTTTAAATCCGGCCGAAAAATTAGGATCAGGGTTCTAATGACACACTTGTATACTCCAAAGACCACAACTATTGGAATTAGGAAGGTGAGCAAAAGGATCCATAACGCCACGTCAATGAAGACCAGCATTATCCTACAGCAACACGTTGTTGGCATCCCAAAAACGATATGAATCCAAAGATTTCATTTTCATTTCAAGCACTTGTGGCTCACACCGTGTGGTAACTTAATTGCTTATTCAAGTTGGGTAATAACAACTTGATGGAGGTGCACTTTATGGGTTTTTAAATTGAATATTATGTAATTGAATCTTCAAAAGTCTCTAGCTCATCTCCCGGTATAAAATATAAGATACCTCGTTAATCCATGAACTGTAAAAGGCCTTACGCGCAAGCCATTATTGGTAAAATTTAGGCAATCAAAGCAGCACTAAAAACTTCTCCACTGATTGATTAGCAACACATATGAGACAGGGACGGGGCGTTATGACATTGCAAACTTCATGTTGGTGAATGCACTTTTCATGTCTGTCAGACAGAGGACAGGATTCTACCTTCATGTCTTGAAGTGCAGAAAGTGACAACTCATGCGATGATTGATCTAATTATTTACAATCATTAGACATGCCACCACCACTCATATCGTATCAACATCCTCCACTACAAATGATAGCTTTTCAGACAAGGGGTTGGGTTGACAGTATTATGTAATATCATAATCGCACTAATTGGACAAGTGAGGTAATTGATTTGATAGACAGGTTTGTGCTGGGGCAAAGAGGGACGGACGGATGACCGGAACGAAAGGACTTCGTGTCAAGTAACTCTAAATCTAATGAAGACTGCAACTATCTATTTCACATACCACGCCAACGCCAACCATACGAGAGATAATCAACTGGTGTGTGTGCGCAAAATTTGGCCCTGGAGCTCAAATTATAATTGAAAATGACAAATGTGAAGAAATTGGGTCAAAGTTTCTCTACGTACAGAGGTAAGTAGAATGTTTCTTAGACCATTTCCTAAAATGTGAAAATTAAGTGAAAGAAACAATCAGGGTACATGGCGGAAACAAAGCTTTACTCTGCAATTAGGAAGGCGGGTGTAGTACATTGCAAATTACAATTTTCAAGGCAGGGTTTTAATATTGATTCTTCATTAACACGTTAACAAGTTGACAACTTCGATTGTACGTGACTTTATTTTGTTGTAAGCAAGTTCATTAGCAGTCATAACTTACGCAATGAAAACATGAGGAAGGAAGCACTGTAGCGTTTCATTTTGATAAAATTATTCAAGGATTGAGATTTTTAATTAATCTAATACGCACATAGGCTTCCACTTGGAAAATCAATAAAGAACCTGAGCCTAGATTTTCACAAACTCTCCACAAAAAGGTACCGACATAAAGAAATAGTAATCGTGCAAAATGAGTATGCGGGCAGACCCCTTGAAACCTGAAATTTGGTGATTGCAATTCTAGTTCCACCTTCGCAGAATCTCAGCCATCCAATATTATCCAACTTTGGCGAGAAGGAAGAAGCCCAACACGAAGAGAAGAATGTATTTGAAAAGCAAATCAACCTGAAATTGAAATCGAAATCATGTAAAAATGAATTATTACACGGCATGAAAAAAATACTTGTGTGTTGCAGATCAGAACATCCATTAGGACAAAATGAGATTGACGTTTTAAACAACTTTTACTAGATTTCAGTGAAAAAATTACACCGAAGACCAGGGCCAGGACAGGAGCAGGTTGCGGAGATTCACCATGAAACCAAGAAGTAATCCAAATCAGTATAAATTGTTCAAAGACTAGAAAAAATATGCTTCCTGAAATTATCTGTCTGTTCGTGGTCATCATCATCATCCCCATCACAAGGTTTTATTATCCTCACGAAAAATTGGAATGAGAGAATGCATACCTAATCCTCCCTCCTCCTGTATGGCGTCTGTATATTAAATAACTTTATTCCATTTAATACATTTAACGAGTGGAGGAGAAGCAGATGAACTGTATCTTGTCTTCCTTTTCTTTACTTTTCCGCGGAATATATCAAGTAAAGTGTGAGTTGCAAAAATGAAATGTTAGAATGAAAAATGATTCTGAAGAGTTGTCTCCCAATAATGAGTTAAAAATCCCGTTCGGGGTGCAGTTTTTAACAAATTACATTCCTTTGTTTTGCACTTTTTTCCTTTTATTTTAATAGTCCAACTTACCCAACAAAAGTTATTAACAAATAACGTTTATTTCATTGAAATCCAATATCGTCTTCATTGTAATTATGGGATGGGATGATGATGATTACTCTCTCAAGGAATGAGATCACACTTTACCCCATTCCCATTGTTAGTTCATATACAGTAGGGCAGTAAGGATCATTCTTTTACCAGGAATCGGAAATTGGGGTGGGCAACGGAAGGTTTAATTTGTCTGTCATGATCTGTCAATGAGGTAGGCAGCGGGGATAATAATGGACTTCTATTGTAGTCGTTTGTATTATTGTTTTGTTGTACATCGTTCCAATTTTAGTGGTCAACATTTTATTTTGTAGGTTAGGTGGCTATGGCTATATGGCACTCAATTATTGCCTTGTCCCGACACTGGGCACCTGACCACAAACTTTGAATGCCCGTGTATATAAATAACTCTTCCCTGCCTGCCTGCATTCAAGCTGTGATAAGTATCTCTGTTTATTATTACACAATTATTGAATTGAAGATGATGGTGACAAATAATTGTGAAGCTTCTTCACTTTTTATTCAGCCATGTCATAATA
>JAQIWU010000021.1:0-52003 GCA_034696445.1 Isotomiella minor
TCAACCTTTACATTCTTGTCAGACCCGCATTTTCACCTTTTCGCAGTCTAGATAGATATTCGTGTACATACGTAGGATAAACTTGCTAAGCATACATAATTTTTACTTCCCTTATAATTGCAATGTCATTTGAAAGCAGAATTTGTTTCAATTGCGATGAGTTGCAAATAAACTCGTCAAATCGAACTGTCCGGATAGAGTTTTTACTCTGTGAAATGAATGGAATATGATGTTTATAAATCATATTTGAGTTGCCTAGCTGCTGCAATAACCAGGCTCGGTCATAACCCTCTATGCAAAAAGGAAAACAGTAAACAGGAATCTACTCATTTTAATGAGAGGTAAAAATCTGTATTCCATCATTATAACGCATGACTGAACGCATTCATCCCTTCATAACCCCTCGAATAAAACAGAAGAATGGAAGCTCAGTCGCGTTTTCCACGCAATTCAATATTCGTTTAAAACATGCAATGCAACAGATAGACACTCTTATTTTATAGGGAAACTTTGCACACTACTTACTGCATTAAAAAACCTGAACGGCATCGAAGTATCATCGTCGCAAAAAGTTTGAAGTTCTCTATAGTTTACGTTTACACACACGCTGCTCTTTTCCTCTTGAAGCGAGGCGATTTGAAAATTTTCAGTGTCATTCAGTCGGTTTCTTGGTGTGTTCCGTGGTACATGTGCGCGTGGTTTTGCTCCGGAATTATCATCGACTTTTTGAGCTTCATCATCAAAAGAGCCATTTAAAATTCCTCCCACTCGACTATTAGCTATACAGTTCAGTTGATAAAGGAAAGGGAAGCCACTTCAACAATCAACAAAGCCACCACCGGATCATGATATCACATTATACGATATGGATCATGGAAAAGAGCTTTGTGTGTGTAACTCGTGGCAGTAGTGTTCCACCGAGGCTAGATTCATGAATATGTAATTGGGTGCGATGCTGAGATAAAATTTGCTGCATAATAATAATATGACTGCAACAAAGTAAAGTTGAAAGTACGCACTGACAAAAGTCTTTGGCCCTCGCCTCCTCGCCACACCTACACGTCTGTCTAGCATGAAATATTTTTCATGTGGTGGTTTTTGTCGTGGTTAATGGGTTCCTGGTGCTGGTGTCTAAAGAGTGGAAAGGTTTTACGCAGAATTATTGTTGTTGATTATTTCCCATTTAAGCAATCAACTATTTGCAAGAATTAGATGCTCCTCAAGCGTCAGTCCAAGTTGAACAACCCAACAATTGTTTTCGCGGAAGTATTCACTTAATTAACTTCGTCTCATCAGCGTCTCAATTTTACCTTTAATGAGACGAAAGAATTCGTTAAATGTGAAGTTTCAAGTTGTGCACAACCTCATTTAGTGAGAAAGTTCACTCATTACTCTCACTATCTTGTCTATAAACGACTGACTTGGTTGGAACTGGTAAATGCTTAAAAAGACGTAGAGGGAGAGAGGCAGGTCAATGTAGTACCCACTACGATGGTGTTTGGAAGTTCAAGAAAAGACAGACGTCATCTCCTCGAATCCATTGAAATGGACCTGAACGGGAAACAAAAAGAAGTGGAGCAAGACAATGGTATGTTCTCCTCTGCAAATACAAAATTTATTAATGTGTGACTTGTCATGTAAAAGCGCAGCAGCAATCTGCAAATAAATATTTTCTGAAATCTGTCCAAGAGAGGTTAAGTGTACAACAAGCCATAGTCAGTCAGTCAACCGGGTAATTAATATATATGGAACTCTGGATGCCTTGTTCCAGATGTTTTGTTACGAAAACGAGAAAGAAAAGAGGGTCGACTTTTGGCTCCTTTTGGCACTTTCCCAAATAAAGATCCAATAAATTTGATGAAGGTGCAAAAGCAATATAATGCTGAATGCAACGGTTCAATAATTCAGCTTCCTCCTTCACTCCAATGTGCTTGTCTCTGTAGGCGTAGTTGAGGATGAAAGTGGGAAAATTATGAGAGAAGTTTAACGCCAAGCATTTGATATGGAATGAATGAATGGAGCGGAACTTCCTCCTAAATTAAATCACTTTAGGTTTTATTGTTTTACTGGAGATGTTAGTAGGAAGGAAATGTACCACTGGAATTCGAAGAGTTCAAGCATTTATCCAAGTATAAACATGCGAAGGTGGTTGGGGTAAAAATAGTAAGACTTTTTTTAAGTGTAAATACTTATGACGATACAATGACCTCATGAAATGAAAGATTTGATGACACCATCATTTCCTCATCAACGACGTTTAGGATAAGTAATATAACAGAGACGCCATCAGCTCTGTGAAAGCGAGCACTGTTTAAAAAAAGTAGTAAAATCTGTTTGGAAAGACGAACCGTGAAGTGAAGAGAAAACAAGAAGTGCTATTTCCACGTCGTTATCTCACTAAAAATAAACTAATGACGATGCTAAAACATGTATACTTACACAGCAAGCATAGAATAGAATTATTGCACAATCGTTGACCGTATGGAAAAACCTGTCACAAACGAAAAAACTTAATTGCGGTTGTAAAGTGGGAAGAATTCGAAAGAGTGAATCGTACGCCAGACTCATAAATTCGTATCGTATTATTATTATGATGCTGTCAACATGAGTTTCTCCCACTCGCATAGGTATTTGGATATCTGCGGAGAAAAGGGAAAGCTGAACTATTCGACGATTCTTTCAGAAATACTTTTCTCATTTTATGGAGGAGTTATTTTACACGGGTTGCTTGAGAAAGAGACACGTGATAAATTAAAAAGTCAGATAAGGGTCAACTCTGGAGTCTCATTCCGTAAATATACTCCACAAAGCAAAGTAGACAGCAGCTGCAGTAAACCGTAAAGCTATTTGAGATTGAGACGAGATACAAATCTCGAGGCTTTCTTACTTTTCATTCTAAACAGCTCTTATTTTCTCTTGTTTGTGTTGTTGAGGAAGAAAGAAAGTGAGAGTGAGTGCATATTTAACATGACGTGAAGTGGGAGAAGGGTTAAAAGGCATAGAATTCGCAGAATGGATGGTACAAACAAATGGAATTCCATCTTTGCCAAATCTGATTACAGTTAATGATCCTTGGCCGTATAAAGGATTTTCCCAATCCTCCTTTCTCGCACCCACTCTAAGTAGTCTTCTTTCCTCTGACTTCAGTCGGGTCACATTCATTCAAACGCCTTTTTCATGTCTCACTTTGGGAATCTCTGATTTTTCCTGTCAGGGTTGCTTTGGCTTACATAAAGGAAAGTTCACACGACATTTCCTGTGAATTGATGAATACGAACAAGTCTTTTCGATTCATTTAGTTATCGCGTCGCCTCAGCACAAAAAAAGGATCATAGGAAGAAATTCCATTATGCCTCCTTCCTTCCGTCGTTTCAAATGAAAATGTATGGATCCCATAAAGTCAGCTTCAATACCAAAATAACGCCAAAACTTCTGAGAAAAAAAGAAATCCTAGATGCTGGCGCTAAAGCATAAGCTATTGTCTTCTTCTTCAACAGTTACGTACTCTTTTTGGACTTGGGACATTACGACGTGAAAAGTTTTGAGTGCAAGGATTTTAGAGTTAGAAACATGTCGCAATAATTAACAATTTTACTCACTACGTAATGCATTGGGCATTAATATTTATTTGGTTGACTTTTCTTTCAATAATGCCTTTTGTTAGAATTTAGAAAATGAGGATGTGTACGTACGTAGTTGGCTCTTGTGCAGATTAAGTTTTCCTTGAAATTTATGCATCCGCAAAAAGACGAAAGGCATTCCTTTTGTGTCTCTCTCTCCGTCTTGGCATTAGTTAATCCTTTTGTCCTGTCACTTGGAGCAAATTCGGATATGGAAAACAACTCCATTTTCTACAATCTCTCAAAGCTCAAGAGTTTCTACAATAATTTGAAAGTGAAATGTTAAAATCGCTTAAAAGCACTCCATGGAATGTTAATCCTTAGTGAGTATGCTTTCTCCTCGACTTTGATCCTTTAAATAAGGATGAACCATTCATTATATTCCTCTACGTAAAAGGTTTAGCCTCCCCTTTTACTCTGTAAATCAAACCGGATAGTAGCCTGATCTAATTTGCAAAGGGACAAGAAATAAATCACACGACATGGCATCGGATTGCAATTTAACAAACGTAGACATGCCACATTTAATTCACTCCTGACAGAATGTCACTGTCAGATCCACTGACTTAGTTGGTAGAACCAATGATAAATGTTGTGCTTAAATCATGCCAAACTTTCACTTGTGAAAGCAAAGTTTACTTTGAATTTCTAAGTAATGAAAATTATGTTTTCTTTCAACTTTTAGCTGCCTTTGAGACGGTGCGGAATCACATTTCTTCGCTCAATCAACAAAACACTGATCTCATATTTCTTAAACATCTCATCGAGTCTCCATCCATGTCCAACCTCGTTAAGGTAAGTCAAGAGGATGTAATCAAGTAAAATTAGAAAGCACGTTTGAAAAGCGAGGAAAGGCCTTGAATGCTTGCTTTTATCCCAATATCAAAAAGTGAAAGTTGGCTTTCACTTTCACCTTAACATGGCATTGCATGTTAGAAGAACTATGTCCACAAGGTTTGTTGTGCTCTTTTCACCCCACCTGCCATTCCTAGCAACCTTTCTCTTTTCCTCCGCGCACTTTTATCGCTTACTTTCACTGGATTGCACGTGCATGATAAATGAATACATTTGTTCACGAAGATCAATGACTTTCCACACTCAATACGTTATTTGGTAGCAGACAATGTCATGTTGACGTGCAGTTCAGTTCCCGACAACTGTTAGTGAAGGCAGGAGAAGGTTTGCGTATTCATTTATCTGTGTGCACGATTGTATGGTTGAATCAATCGATTGACATTCTCTCATTTCATTTCCTCGTCATGCAAATCAAGTATTGAACATAATGCCGTAGAAAACGTGAAAATCTAAAAAGTTCAGAGTGAAAATTGTTCTACCGCTACATAATTTTTGTTTAAAACGTTCATTGACCGTAAGTACCTAAAGTACTTTAGCTAGGTAATTCACCAACCGATCAACTAGGAGCACATTATGGGAATTGGATCAAGTTTTATTGGATTTGGTATTCACAAACAGGCAAGAATTTTACAAAAATGTTCTCATTGAATACTAAATTGCATCTTATTCTGCATATTATCGATCTGCATTGCATTAGCCTCATTACGTTTAGTCGGGAAGAGATATCAAAAGAGGAGGAAAAGTGTGGCAAAGACAAGGAGTCAGAGAACAATGCTGAAAGATGAGGGTCTTAGACAGAAAAGACAACTTTATTATCATGTCTCGACAGGGAATTACGCTTTTGCAATTTTTTCTGTGAAAGAAACAATCGTTTTCATTCTAGTCTTGAAAGTTTTGCGTTAAGAATGTTTATTTTGAGAAGTCTTGGATCTTTCCTACTTTCATGACGTGTGTTACTGTTACGCCTTACTCGAATCTCATTCATCTAGTTCAGAAAGGGTATTTTTCTCAGGTATTGATGTTATGCTTCATCACAACAAAACAAGGTTCCACTGCTTCATTTCATATATTGTCGCTAAAAAAAGTTAATTCTGCTGATGCATCCAAATCCAAACCCCATTTTAACCGCTATTGTATATGGTTGAGTGAACTATTTCCGGGTAATTGTGGGAGAATGCAACGGGAATGACAATCATTAAGCGCATTAAAACCAACCACGAGCTTGGCATTATCGTTATTGGACTCTGCTTAGCGGAACTATCTAAACAAATCATTCCATACACGCTGCATATTTCAATCCGATGATACATTTACATTTACTTTTCTCGGGTAAACAGAGTTTACAAACATGCGAAGGAGTATTGAATTGAAGAAGGGTTTGAAAAATTATCTATGAGTCTATACAACGAAGAGTTTGACAACATACATGAGACATCAGTCCTTTCAAAGAGGTGGGTATAAAAAATACTGATCCAGGGACAGGCAAACGGGCTAAGCAATGACATTGTTTGTCTATGCTTAACAATTAACGGTGGAAGGAGTGTTGGTGTAACAGGTGCAAAGCAATAAACCTGTGTACTTTTTTAGTAATAGCAACAACGTATCCCTACTTCCATTTCTATTTGACTCCTTTGCTTGCTCGAACTGGTTACTCACTCCCACAACTTCGCTCTCTCCATTGTTAGAGACAAGAGAGGCTTCGTTAAAGTTTTTACTTAACAAGCCAAGCTAAAGAGCCTGCATTCCATTACATACTGTACAATTTTTACCTGTAAATCTAAACCCTCTCCACCCTTCGTTTTATATACACACTTACTTGGGCAGGGTAATGGTGCCATTGTATTCCATTGTATTCCTCTCGTCTATAAATGAAATCTGACTCATCCCATTATGTATGTTATGCTCTTTCTTGTTGTTAGTTATGCAATTCAACGTGATATTTTTTAGTTAGTAGTGATTCAGTCCTGGGAAGAAGGTGTGTTTGGATTGAATTGGTAGTTTATTTTTTAAACGCTCTCTCCCTCTTGCATTTAGGGCATTAATTTAGTATTAAAAAATAATCCTTCAGTTGACAATCCACATTTGCCGTTGCTGCTGCTTATTAATTTGTACCAGTTCTGTGCTCTTAATAATTTACTTCAATGGTATGTTGCATGTTTGTGGTTGGAGATTTATTGTTTGTTTTGAGTTTCTTCAGTTTATTTTTATTTCAAAAGACTGTTCATTATGAAAATGACAAGATTGACATTCTCTAAATTGCCCTTTGCTTAAAACAAACTGACCCACTTTTACTTGCATTTGTGCACAATAATTTCACTTTCCCCAGTTTCACCGTGTCATTTCATCTCATTTCACTTCACGATGTTGAAATGACAGGATGCTAAAACGTTGTTGTTTGTGTGTGTTTTAGGTTCAGGACAATTTGGAAGACAAGTTGACGGATCTCGTCCCAGTTGGCAGTGGAAATGTCGCTTTAGCCACTGAAATTTGTCAAAGATCCGATCGTTCCTACCGAAGAGAAGCCAAAGAGCTTGCAGATCTTTTGAGAGACAGCAATGTGAAGGTGACTGATTTACTACATACGTGGTCCCATGTCATAGTCATAAGTCAAAAGTTTCCGCAAGTTTAATGTTTAGAAGAGGGATATATTTTTAAGCTAGCAGACTTTCACATATTTCTCATCGCATCACATCACACGCCAAATAAATGATGGACGGCTCTATCAAACTTTCTTCACTTTGTCTATACCTACACAACATTCCAATAAATCTTAATGCATGCAATGAAATTTAAAGACTCAAAATCATGTCGACTTTCTGCTTAATGTGTGAACTATCCCAGTCAAAGAGCAGCCGCGGATCATAAATTTAGGGGATCGTAACAGGAAATGATTCATGACATCCGTCTACTAATGTCTTGTTGACTGACTTTTTTCATCTATTTTAGGCACTACTGGAGGCCCATGATAAAATTGCAGAGAAGTTTGACATCCAGGAAGAAGTGGGAACGAGCAGTAGTGTGACACCGTGGGAGGAAATAAGACCAGCGGGGTCAATTCTAAAGAGAAAAGACCAACCGAAGGGCGTGTACGATATGAATGTGGACGGTGAAGATGACAGTAATGTTCAATATGCTCAACCAATTAGAATTATTAGTCTGAGGAAATCGCCAAGTCAGCCATTGGTAGGTCCTATGCACTCTAAACAATGCATAATGGCTTTGACTCTCTTTCCTTCTTAGGGGGTAACTGTGGAGGAAGATGCGGAAACAAAGCAGTTGGTGGTTGCCAGAATTTTAAGTGGTGGCTTGATCGATCGCCTTGTAAGATTAATTCTGCACATTTTCCCATGACTCAGACATGCGATAGTGTACTAGTATACTGACTGAGGGTTGTTTGTTTATGCAGGGTTTGCTGAAAATTGGGGATGTGATTCTTGAGGTGAATTCCAAACCTGTGGGATCTCCAGAGGCACTACAAACGGAAATTGCTAGAGCACGTGATACGCTGCAGCTCAAAGTAGGATCGCCTACTCAGGACAAACCTATCTTTAGTGGTAGACAGGTATTAATGCTCGAAAGTCTTAAGTCTACAAAGGAGACTGACACCCTGTACTATAATTGTCCAGTGTTTTATGCGAGCCTTGTTCACTTACAACCCTGCCCTGGATACACTCCAACCATGCAAAGAGATTGGTCTCGGCTTCCAAACTGGGGACATCCTCCAGGTTGTAGATCAATCTGACCCCAATTGGTGGCAAGCCAAGAAGGTGAATTTATTCAGTGTCATTTCCACTTCTTTCTCATGTTTATACAAACGTCACAATTAACATTCTTCGTTACAACTCGCTTTTCAGGTGGGGGAGAATATAGTTGGCCTGATTCCATCGAGAGAGTTGGAAGAGAGACGAGCTGCCTTTGTTCCTCCAGAAGCAGACATTGCACATTCCATAGGTACCTCATTTGCATTCTCTGAGTAGTATTTGCCTCTTTGTACATATAAATACAATTTCAGGTATTTGTGGAACCAAAGTGGCGAGGAAGAAGAGGAATATTGCCTACACTGCCAAACAAAATTCAGAATTTGACCGTGCCGAGCTCATGCTGTATGAAGAGGTAACAAGGATGCCACCATTCCGGAGAAAGTCTTTGGTCATCGTGGGAACTTCAGGGATTGCCAGGAGGACACTGAAAAATCGCCTCATTAACTCTGATCCACACCGATTCGGGGCTGTGTTTCCGAGTAAGTTCTTCATTATATTAAGCAGTCTAAAAACTTTGGAGAAATAAATGAATGTGCATTCACATGTGGCGTGAAAGTGACGGAAAAGCATTAACATTCCAGCTTTTTTTCTCATCTTCTTATACTTTTACCTTTTACTTTCCAGCCACTACCCGACCACCGAGGGAAGGAGAAGAGCAAATGAACACTTACAACTTTGTATCCAGAGAAGAATTTGAGGAAGGAATTCGAACAAATAAGTTTTTGGAGTTTGCCGAAAAGGATGGGAATTTATACGGCATCAACTCTGACCATGTGAGAGACGTTATCAGGTCTGTGCCAACAACCCTATCTATAGGTCTCACAGAGTTATTAAACTTTTATACAAACCCTCTCTTCTTCAGGCAAGGGAAGATGTGCATCGTTGACTGCAACCCGACAGTTCTGAAGATCCTTCACAATTCCCCAGAGTTCATGCCGTACGTGGTTTTCCTTGCTGCGAGAGGGACGGGAGACATTCAGCAGCAGCCAGATGGACTTTCTTCACGCCAAGGAGGCTACTCTTCAAGGACGCTTAATGTGAGTGAAAGGACATCAATCACCCCATCTCCTCATCTACAATTAATTGCTTTATAATTAAACCAGTTTGACAGAATGAGCTCGATTCGGTACAGTTCAAGGAGGGCGAGGACGCTAGAATCTATCGCATCTTTGTACGAGGTTCGTGCTTTACTTTTTGTTTCTAACTTAGCTGTAATTGAATTAAAGGGATGACAGAGAATATGAGATGGCAGAGGGAAAGAAATAAATCTTTTAGCTCTTCCACATGAAATTTTTAGTAGTATTTTGGGACTGGCCTTTCTCCATGTATGCACTTAGGCTGTCACATCCTTCTCATTTTTTCATGGAGAAATGAGAGATGGCCTGTGTCTTTCTGCTTTCCCTCTTGTCTTGACTTTCACTTTGAGTCAAAGTGTTCTTTTCTGCAATTTTCTTTTTTTTAAAGAACAAACTGAATTTTAGTCATGTAATGATGTACCATAAATCAAAACACATTACTTCCACTTGTGCCTTATTCTTCTATGAAATTGCAGGAGGATGACATTCGTAATTCTGTGGAGGAGAGCCAGAGGCTTCAGCAGATGTACGCTCCGTACTTCGACTTGGTGGTCATTAACGAGGATTTTGACACCACGTTTAGAAGGGTTGCTCAGGCTCTGGACTCCCTAAGTACGGACCATCAGTGGGTTCCAGTGACTTGGGTTTATTGAACACATTTCATTTCCACTTCCTACATCCGTTTTTACCCATGACAAAGGAAGCAGATTGAAGAATGTGATCCACAATAAGAAAATGAGACATTCGTAGGGTTAGGACAAAGGAATCTTTGAAATTAAGTAGACAGACGGTCAGAAATTATTGATCCAAACGACCTACTGTCTGTTCTTGCTATGTATGTATTTTTTTGCCAAATTTTGTGATGTGGTCTTTGCAAGTTTCCCTCTGTAGGATTTCATTTGTTCCTCTGTTGTAAAAAAATAATTGAGTTTATTTCTCTTCAGTTTTGACTTTGGAAGATGTTTATGTGTTCGTTCCATTTAATAGCTTTAATCAATCAATTTGCAATCTGTACAACATTCCATTTAGACCAGTAATTTTTGGTATTCCCAACTTGTTATTGTTCTAAGTATGTAATAATATCCATCCAAAACCTGATTAAAATAGTGTACCAATCTGGGTTACAAAAAACATCACAGTTTAGTTTAAATGTCGTTGTTGCTTCCTTTCTTCTACTTCATACTCAAATCCCACGGTACCTTTTCAAGAAAGAGAAATGAGTTTCATATACGTCGAAACCTAAAAGCGTACCCTCTGAACAGGAGACGTAGGCGCGGAGGTGGAACCACTCCTGGTACCCTCTGACGCTGGGGTCACAACACGTACAGGGATCTTTGAGCTGTGGGGTCTAGGCTGCATCAACCTTCCAGCTCCTCCGGAAACTCTTTGACCTTCATCGATTAATTTCTCCGCTCTTACTTTTGTTGTGGTTGCGCTTGTGGCGTTGGCATCCTGCCTATGCTTTTCAACGATTGTCTCACGTCTCTCCGTAACGGTCAATGTGTTGATTACTGACGAGGACGACGTCCCTCCACGGTTCGTTTGAGGGATAATTAATTCCTCCAACTTTTCTTCAATTCGAGATCTTGGTGACTTCGCTTTGCTTTTCTCCGCAGTAGTCCCACTGCAATATCTTTCAGGCTTACTATCACCTGTGGCACCCTTGTCGAAATCCGCATGTTTGTGCAAATCTGTTCTTGAAGCTTCTGTACTCTGTTCTCTTATATTTCCGGATTCTTGAACTTCCTTCAGAACGCTATCTAATTTGTCAATGATGCTTAAAAACTTTTCCGAACTGGGAGCACGTTTGGCAGTTGCACCGAACGTGACACCTTTCTTGGATTCAGCTTCTAGACTACTGCTCTTTGATGATGCATTCCTCAGGTTTGACTTAAACTTCAACGCCCCTGCCTGAGCTAATGCGATACTTGACATTGTTGGAAGAGCATAAGAGTAAAGCAAAATTGGTCTTGGCTCTTCTGTCATTGAAACCAGTCCTAGAGACACATAGAAATCTTTTGGGTGGTACTCCACACAAGCTATAGAACATCGCGGATGGCCTTGTGGAACAATGGTTTCAACAATGGTGTAAGTGTCAGCGTCCCAAACGTGCAGTTTGGCGTTCTCACTCCCACTGAAGATTAAATTTCCGCAGGGGCTAAAGCAACTTCGTATTTGTTGCCTATAAAAATGACAAAAGTTGCCAATAAGCCAAATGATTCTCATTCTCACTATAATTCGAATTACCTGTCGTTGTGTAGACCTGTAACAGTCTTCATAAGGAGAAGTGAAGAAGTATCGAGTATCTTTAAGCTGTTGTTTCGCAGATGCACCAAAAGCCGCATCCCTTTTGGGTGTAATGACAGACTATTGACAGCCACACGTTGACCAATATCTCCAACTTTTGCTTCCCTAAAAACATAATAGGAACATTGTCTCAAGATTCCCCAGTTGGTTTATTCAATCCGTACTTTTCGACAACCCATGACGCTTTCTTCGAAGGTGAGGATCCAACTCGCCACTTAAACAGAGTTCCGTCCCCGTCCCCACTAAACATGCAGTCTCCATTCCTGTCGAATGCGAGGCAGTTGACAAAACTGCAGTGGCGATCAAGCTTCAAATAAATTAATGCAAAAACCATTAAAGTTTGATGCACAGAGATTCTTCTTTTACTTACAATGAAAATGGGAGAATAACTTTGATTTGTACTTTTTCCTCCTCCCACATCCCCCTCGTTCACTTTATGAATATTCCATACACGGATGACAAAGTCGAAGCAGCCTGTTGCAACCAGGGATGGGTGGGTTGGATGAAACTGCACCGTGAAAACGAACGATGGATGATGCAGGACCTGGGGTACAACGAGACAGTGAGACTCCCTTAACTAACTCTTGACATTACCTTTATAAGTCTCAAAGTCGTTGCATCGTTATTTTGCATTTGATGGATGCAAACAGTAGAATCCGCAGAAGCGGACGCCAAGTATTGCGTGTAAGATGTGTCATCTTGGTCCAATTCTTTCCAACTCAATTCATAAATGAGACCAAAGTGACACTTTAGAGTTCGTACCAGTTTCCCTGAAGGCATCTGTGGATCAGTAAAAAAGTGATTGCAACTTTTGTTAAGCATGTTTTTTTTGTCTTGAAAGAGCACCTCAAAAATGAGTAGCGAATGGATTTCGTCACTGTCCAACCCTGCTGCCAGTTTGAGACCGCAGGGACTGAACTTAACACAATGGACATTTCCAGTTATCGTAAGGTCTAAAGTGTCAACCGGCGAAGAGGGCAATTGCGCATACAATTTGTTGGGCACTTTGCAATTTTGTCCCTCTAGCTTTGACCAACAAGCCGTTTTTCTCAAATCTTCCACAATTTTATGCTCTTTCTGCGACAGAAATTACTTGTTATTAGAGGTTATACTATTGTGCCATTGACTCTACCGTACCTTTCGACTCCGTCGTCCTTTTTCATTCCGTTGAAGCAGTTCCTCTAGGACAACATCGGTTAACTCCCCTTTCCTCAAGGTGAGAAGCTGTCTTAAGCTGAACGCGGCTGTCGGTGAAGGTGGCCTCACTGCTTTCACTGTTACGTACAAAGTTGAACAAAGCGTCTCAGCTCTTCCACTTTTATACCATGAGAAAATCTAGATGTATGCACCGTCAAAATAAGACACGTGTAGATATTTTAAATCGGTAGGACTTATACTACCTCTGGTCCATCAAGAACTTCCTTCCGCCAAAGTTTCACAGGTTTCATGAGGTTCAGTCTCAGCATTGTTCCGGAGTTATGCCTCGGATTCCTTAGAAAGCCCCATGCCAGTTTGTACCATCCAACCTCCGATCCTATATGTCCACGCAAAATCCACTACAATCATTCCACTCAATCGATTCAAGGTATTAGTATAGTACCGTGAATTCCATCACTTATTAAGTCAGTCTTGTTCATGGGGAGAAAGTCAGCCACTTCAAAAAACATGATGAGCCCAGGATTCCTTTGTAACAGCTCTTCATAGGGTTCATCAAAGAGGACGAGTTCCTCCCACCGAGGGATCAACGAAGGGCTAAACGGATTAAGCTCCAACTTAAATGGTTGAGTCATGACGGGGTCAATTATTTCATCAGGCTTTTCCCTTCTCTTGGATTTTCCTTCCTTTTTGGAAACCGTTGTCCCAGTTCGACGGACGAATTTTCCATCCTGAGTCAAGAGGGTTACTTTTACCACTGGGTGGATTACGTGTGGGTCCAGTGGAAGGAGGTCAGTGCGATGAATGATGACACTGAATAACGATGGCATTTTCTCGTCTGATTCAGGTACCTTCTTTTCAGCGTCACCACCCCCGATTTCAACTTTATGACCCTGCTTTTTGATTTCCTTGCTCTTTTTGGATTCTTTAGCATCTTTATTGGTGGCTTCTTTTCTCCTGGGTGGTGGTGGTGGTGAACTCGTTCGTGAATGTTCAGAAGTGTCTGACCCCTCAAACTGTGCAACTTTCTCTACAGGGAGTATCTCTGGTTCAGCATGAGAGCCTTTTATTTCTTTGTCACTGGTCTTGTCAGTGTTGGGATTTGGTGTGCTACGTAGAAGGCGTTGCCAAATGCTGCCCTTACTTTTGGTTTTGGTAACTGTCACTTCCTTTTCTTCTTCTTCTATCATGATTTTAACATGGTCTTTTTCCTTGTCCTTCTTAACAGCTTTAGGTGAGGAAGCGTTGGAATTGGAGGGAATGGAGCTTGTTAGTGATTTTATACTGTCCTTTCGATCATATAATTTCCGACTGTCCAAAGTGCTTTTGTGGAGTTCTTTCTCCACGAACAAGGTGGTTTTGTCTCCGCCTTCATACTAAACAATAATCATGTTGGTGAGGTTCACTTTCAAAGTCAGAGTGACATGACCATACCCAATGAGACATGCTCTTAGCTCCAACGTTTTTCTCCCTCTTCAGAGCCCTAGGAGACTTCTGATAGGAGCTTATTGAGCTGCCACCATCGTCAGATAAGAAAACTGGGTTGTCGTAATAAGCGTCATGAGGGCGAGCTCGTATTCTTCCAGTTTTATCATCGCCGGAAGTTGTAGAGTCACTTTCTAAACCCGACTTGCGTCTTGGTTTAGGTTTTGGAGGTACATTTTCTTCAAAAACCTTGCTCCTGTGAGGAGAAGAGTAAACTTCTCCTAGTTTTTTGAGTCTGGGTTTTGGCTGTGGACGACTGTTTCCTATAATATTAAAGTATGCATAATCCGAAAGCTTTCTCCCAATAAAAATATGATGAATGATTTTAGCTTACGGGATGAAGAATTAGTTCTCAAACCCAAGGGGTCTTGGTTCAATTCGTTTAATTCCAAAAGATTTTGCAAGCTCATTTTGCTTGCCTTTGGGTCAGACACGACGCTTCAGAATAAAAATGTGCTTCTTATGCACAATTCAAGAATGACGAGAGGGTCCAAAATATGTTGACAGAAAGAAAGTGCATGAAGGCAACCAGTCTCTGTTGTGCACAAGGGTTGCTGCGTAACTTTCCCCGTGTCTCCCCAAGAAAAGGGAAAGTGAAATGGGGCGAGCCGAAACTTTCACTCCACGCTACTCAGTAGAGCCGACGCTTTGCCATAATACTGTTAAAAACAATCAGTGTAGTAGCATTACTTTCAATTTAATATGTCGTTCGTATGTCATTAAGTTCATTGATATGATGTTACATCGTCGGGCATTATGATTTGTCCGAAAGCTTTCTATTTTTTGATTGTCTTTGTAGATTTTTGTGAATAAATGGAACCCCAACGGTCGCGTTCGGTTTCAGCGGGACCTATCTTCTGTCCCTCCAGAAGAAGATGATGCCATCGTGGATGCTGGGTAGCCACTACCACTTGAAATACTCTGTTTCTTCACCACTACTGGCGGCTTTTTTGGTGGTGGAACTGCAGCCTTTTTCGGCTCTGGAGGGCGTGCGGATGTCGGGGTGAAGGATGTTGCAACACTGACTGGTGCTACGGTTGTTGCGGTACTAGGGTCAGCTACGGTCACAGTCTCATCTCCTTCATCCTCATCCTATTTAATTGCATACAACAAAACTGATTATCTGTGAAACTTTAATTACCACACTGTAGATCTGAATGTTAATACAACTTTCTAAAATGAACATACAACTTTATTGGCACAACTTTAAACAAGCACGAAAGGTAAAGCAATCACTCCGAACTCCGTTCTGTAATGCTTGACATTTTCAGCTTTTGAAATGTAAATGAGATAAAGGATGCATGAGTTTGAAGTGATTTCTGCCTTTCATGTTAGTTTAACTTGTACCATTAAAGTGTTGTACGCCGATTTTTTGAAGTTGTATGAACATTTATTGTTTTTATTGAAAGTTGTACGAAAGTTCAGTTATTTCTATACCCCATCTTCACTCGACTTGCGTTTGCCTTTATCTTTCTTGTCCTTCCTTTTGTTTTTCCTCCTCCGCGAATCGTAGTCACTTCCGTAGTCTGAGTAGTAGCCACTTCCATACATGCCGGGTGGTGGGCCAGGGGGGAACATTGGTGGAAAGTATTGTTGTTGAGGACACATTGGAATGCACATTGGCATTATTCCAGGTGGATTTGGATTGCAGAAGGACTGACCGTTGTTTCCGCCAGGATTATTGTACTGATTATTTCCAGGGGGCGGCATAATGACGGGCTGAATGATAGGCTGCACGGTATTTGTTGCCTTCTGTTCCGGTTCCTCCTCTTCCAAAATTTCAAACTCTTGAATGAACGGTTGTTGCGGTCTATTTTGTGGTGCAGAGTTTGAATCCATTGACGCTCTATTGTTATCACCGTTTGCCTTATTAATTGAGCCACGTGGGACACATTGGGGGTCGGGGGGCCTGAAAATTACTTCTGGAGGCTTTGGTAAACATCTTTCAGGGATGAACGTCTTATTAGTGGCGTCGTAGTAGTAAATCCCAGTCTCTTTTGGAAGAATTTTCTCCCGTGTCGGTGGTGCAGGTGGTGTCTCAGCACTTCTTCGACTGCCTTTCCTCCGATTGTCGGTTCTTTGCTCCATTGATTGATTACTGCTCAGCAAAGTCAATATGGAATTAGTCTTGAGGACAAATCTACATTGCGTTCATTTTACCAGGACTGCTGACAACAGGGTTGGTAAGAGGGTCCGGGGCAGCAAGGGACCGGAACAGCGCAACAAGGGACCGGAGGAGGACAGCATGGGACCGGCACTGGGCAGTACTTGACGCATGGTGGTGGTGGAGGACATGGAGGAGGACACTCAATCTTGACAGCTCCATCCTCGTCGAAGCAAAAACGCTGTCTTCGGGTGTACTTTACTTGATTTGAGCCAGGAGTTCCTCCTGCACCACAATAGGAATTGGTCTCCGGAGAAAAGTAGCATAATTCTTCAACCATGTCCAAATTCTTCAACTTTTCCGACGGGTCAGGCCCTCTTTTACAACAAGGATTGTTATTTTTCCCCTTCTGAATCATAACAGGAGGCGGGCCACAGTTGTAGTTGGTCCTTTTCGGGCAGAAGGGTTTTAGGGGTGGAAGTGGACAGCATGGAGTGTAACAGACGTCCGGCCTATAGTCCCCATACCCTTTGGCAAAGCGGGCAAGGAGAGACGTATTCCTGTCCACTCCACCGTTGCAGCAGTTGACCTCGGTTGGGCAGTAAGAAGGTGGTGGTTGGGGACATGGAGGTGGATATGGACAATAAGGTTGCTGTGGCTGGTAGCAGTTAGGAACTGGGGGATAGGGACAACTTTGAGGGCAAGGGGGCATTGGGAAATTTTGAGGATAGTACATCGTCTGTAAAATGCAGAAAGATAAGATTGAGTCTCAACAATTTGCATGAAACTGACCAAGAGGCGTTTGTCTTTGTTCCTCGATCGACCTCAATTTCCCAAAGCTCGTCTCAAATTTTGGCCGCGACAATGAAATCAATGTGCCGACTTTCTCGTGTTGGGTTTTAGGATTTGTCTTACGAAATTCGAACAAGTCATTTTTCAGTCTGATTTAGGCCCAAGTCCAGTCAAGGTAACAGAAGGGACATCGGACGGACCCTCGAGTCACACCCACTACAAAAGTAATGACAACAACGAGAAGAGTCTTGGTGTACTTTTCGTATTTGGGCACAAATTACAGGTGTGTACTTCAGTCGTTTTTATTTGTCATTTTAACAACTATTGTTTTTCTTTTCTCAGAGGGTTACAACTTCAGACAACGAGACGGGCGTACCCAGACTCCCTGACAATTATCCCAGAGTACGACACTGTGCAAGGCATTGTGGAACAGGCGTTGAGGAAAGTCCTAAGGTACAACGACGTCTGTGTCCACAATTCAAGTCGAACTGACGTCGGAGTCCATGCTCTACAGACGACGACTCATTTCGAAATTAGTGACGAAGGTATATTCGTCATTCGTCAGAACTTTTCGGTTTTACAGTTTTATTTGTTTTGGTTTAGCATTTCAGACGATCCCTTTCAACCCAGAAAAACTTTGTCAATCCCTGAATTTTTACTTGCATAAGAATGAAACTGAAATACGAGTGGAACGCGTAGTTGAAGTTCCCAAAGACTTTCATTGTAGAAGAGCCCATTCAAGGACGTACTGGTACAGGATAGCTGTGGCCAAGTCAAATTGTAAGGAAATTAATTATAGCTCGTTGGGGCTGGCTTATCACTTCAAATATCTTGTTGTAGGGTTTCACAATTGTCTATCCGTGCAAGATCTGAGTGCCGGTTTACCCTTACAAGAACTGAATAAGGCACAAGTAGTCCTGCAACCGTTCAATCCTGAGGAAGTGCAGCAGGCGTGTAGAGTACTGCTAGGACGATGGAATTTTCGGTCTTTTGCCTCGCTTCCTACCAAAGGCAGGGAAGTCCCTAGTCTTGAAGATTTGACAAAGACGATTTACAAGTTCTCATTCTCCAAGACTAAACTTGATAATGTGGAAGATGCACAAGTGGATGCCGGTCACGGTTCAACTTATTACACACAGGACTCCAAGTATGGCAAGCTGGACTTTTACGACTTTCATGTTGAAGCTAGTGGCTTCTTGAGAAGACAAGTAAGGCCATAGTTGGTTAATTTAATGTTCAATTTTTCTGATACTGGAGTATGTATTCAACTACAGGTTCGTCGTATGGTAGGAATTCTGCTTAGCGTAGGAAGTGGCTCGATCTCATCAACAGTAATTTTGAATTTGTTGCAAAATCCGAAGCACGACTGTTGGCCTAGAGGTGTCCATGCTGCATACGCGGACGGGCTGTTCTTGAAATCCGTTAATTACAAAAACGTGGAAGTTTTGCGTGGATATTTATCGTGAAAATACTTTCACTTAAGAGATAGTTGAACGAGTAGTTTGGCAGTGCCTTTGTACAATAAAAATGAGCGACTCCGACGGACTAGAATTAGAAGACCAATCCAACTCCTTGCAAGCTCAACTGGCTTCAAAACTTCGAAAAGGCTTACGCCCCACAAAAACCAAATTAACCAATTTTGATGGTAGTGTAATCACTTCCGTCAATCAAGGTACCAAAGAAGTTCATGATGACGAGGATACACCTTCATCGAAAACTTTTGGATTTGTCGTTGACACTCATCCTGACTTAACCATTGGCCAAGTTCGACCATGGCTTTTTATTTCTTCACAAGACGTACCCCAAGAACTTCCCATCCTACAGAGCTTTAAAATTCAACACATTTTGTCCTTATTGCCAGGATTTCAACTTTGCGACTCTACAAAGTGCATTATCAAATCCCATCTTGTACTCGACATTTTTGACGAAGACACCTTTAGTTTAAGCTCATCGTCTCTAGTCACTAAAGCTTTGGACTACATTGACGCTTGCAACGAAAATCATGAAAACGTGTTGGTGCACTGCAACGCTGGAATTTCAAGAGCCCCCTCCATTGTCATGCTTTACTTAATGAAGACTGAGAATTTAGACTTCCCAACGGTTCTACAACAGGTTAGAGACGTTCGACCTCATGCAAGACCTAACTGTGGGTTTATCAAACAACTTTCTTCGGTGGACGTCAGTTTTATAGCCAAAAGTTGAGACTAAGTCTTCGTTGAGTTAACTCAACATTGCTAAAGTAGGGGTGAAGTGATAAACACGTGGCGGAGTAGAAAAAGACTGAATAGCAGCAACAACTTCGACAGTGTGCTCATTACTCATCCTTTGCTCCTCGATAAGTCAACTGCTAAATTAAAATTAGTTTTTAACTGAAATTTTCAAGTACTGTTCAAAAACATGGATCCGGATCAGGTACGTTGTAGATTGTGGAGAAAATACCTTGAATTTATAACGTATAGATTTAATTGCTATTGCTATTTTGTAATTGAATTTTAGGGAAAGCCGTTGGACTGGATGTACGAAGGACCCAATTCTCTGGTCAACAGGGAGGACTATCTTTTGGGACGGAAAGTGGATAAAGCCTTTCAAATGATGCAAGCTTCTGAGTCTGGAGGAACCAGCGCTTGGATGACAGAGGCCGAAAAAGGTAACGTGTGTAGATCTTGAATCTTGGTTTACTTAAAAAATTGTCATATTTTGTTAGACTTAACACCTGGATCCATTCTTAAACCAAGTGGTCCGGCAGGCCCAGTGGATATAGTCAGAAAAGTTAAAGACGATCCCCTGTTTCAAATTCAGAAGAAAGAACAAGAGTATAGGAAACAGTTGTTGCTAAATCCAGTTTTGATGAAGAAGCTTCAGAAACAACATGGCATAACCCCTTCATCGTCATCGACGAAATCGAGTGTTGTCGAAGGAAGTGGAAGAAAGCCATCAAAGCACAAGAAACATAAACACAAAAAGCACAGCGGCGATACGGATAGTGACAGCAGTAGCAGTGACGATGAAGTGGTTAACAAAATATTCAACGCGTTGACAAAAGGCCAGGATCACAAGAAGAAAGAACCAAGTCGGTCCTCTCGTGATGACAGAGACAGAGAAAGAAGTAGAGGAGATGATTACAAAACTGACCGACGGGGAAGGGAACGTGACGACCATTCTTCGAGTCGTAGAAGAACTGATTACGACGACAGAAGTAGTAGTGATCATAGGCACAGTAAATCTCATGAACATCGTCATCAAGGTCAATCGTCTTTCTCTTCCCATTCACGAAGGAGTAGATCTCGGACTCCTCCGCGACGCGACTATGACCATGGCAGAGATAGAAGAGAGAAGCCTTCGTATGATGACCGCAAACAAGAGTTGCCTCACAGACGAAGGGAAATAGGTGGTCCATCACGGTCACAAGAATTGCCGCTGCCTCCGCCCCCTCCCAGTAAACCCAAATTGAGTGAAGAAGAAATGGAGAGAAGAAGACAAGAGATGATGGGTTTCGCAATAGAAAGAGATGAAGAAAGACAAAAGGTTGTAGAAAAACACAGGGAAGAAATTCGGAAGGAACACGAGCTTCTAGAGAAAAACAGACAACAGATTGAGACCGGATCAATGGCATTCATAAAGTAGGGTTTCAAACACGTTTTTTTTGTCACTGCAAAAGCTAAAAGTATTAATTATTTTCCTTTCTTAGCAAACAGTTGTCGGAAGCAGCCCGAACGGGGAGTGTCGCACAAAGGGTGAAATCCAATGCGTACAATATTCAACGGTCCAAGTCCGCCATGGACTCCAATTTTGCAAGAAGATAATGGACTTCGGGATGACCAACCCAACTGCTAAAGGTTTGTTTGATAGTTTTTGATAAAGTCCAACTTATTGTCAGTGTCGTAAGAGACTAACCCGTTGTTTCTTGTGTCATGGACCCAAGAAGCGTGGGTTCGATACCAGGTGGAGTGATGAATAAAACGAGCCTCGATGTCTGGGCAAGAGTTTGTAATTATTTCATAATCCAATCTCTAATCATTTGAGGCGAAATCAAATGCTGATTTAATCCTACTGAACAATCGTTTGTACAGTAGTTCATGAATCAGCAACAACTCCCTACTGACGATAAAAATTTTGTCAATCGTATGTTTATGTTGTCTATAATTTTTAATTCGTATTTCTGTTGACTGTTTTCCTAGATTATGTGAGGACCAGGACCACTTCTTCCGTTCCATATGGGAACATTCTATTCTACCCTACAACCAAACCAAGACGGCAAAAAGAAAACAAAGGACGTAGACATCGTGTCATGTTTTTGAATACCTCTGTTTAGTGTGTTTTGAGAAAATTTTATCAACTGGGGTTAAGTAAAACAAATTAATGTATGTATTAGAAGGGTGAGCTCATTGCTTACTGATAAGAACGATGAAGCTAACTGCGAAGTCGCGAGAGTAGGTCTATTCTAATTCCTGACGCTAATGAATAATGCAATGAAATGTAACGACCTTCGAACCCACGATTGGGATACAAATAAATACCATCCATGATTTGTATTTGTGAATGCTTAGTACGACGCTTGTATTATCTTGTGGAATTAAATAAAAATCACAGACTTTTGTAGTTTTACATAAAACATAAAAGACTTTCTTGCTTGAGACTGATGCGGCATTACAACTAGGACTAGACACTGTCATCTGAAACAAAAAAGAAACAATGAGCATTTACTAATTCATTAATTAGTTGCACTCCTACCGTGGAACCACCAACGAGTTTTCTTAGGATTCGACTTGGCCGTTTTGCAGTAAAACAAATCGTCAGGAGGCCTCTTCTTTTCCCTACAGCTACCCAGCATGCTCATTATACTTAGACACACGGAGGAGACGGAAAGTGCGGGGGACCAATCTGGAAGGAAGAAAGAAAGAAATATAAAGGTCAACTGTATCCCCTTGAGACTACCCCAAAAAAAGCCAGTTCATTATTATACCTTCAGTCAAAATCGATAGGCATATGTGCCCATTCGAATAGATCTAAAAAAAGATGAGAGAAAACACAGGCATGTTCCCAACTTGTCTATTTATGTATTTTTATTATGAAAAAATTACGTGGGGGTGCACAGGCGCCTTCCACTCAGTCCCCCCTCCCCCTTCACTGCTGCTGTCTTCAAGTTTCCCCACTACAAACACCACCTCAGGACTCTCAAAGGGGTAGCTCGGCCCAAATTTAAACTGGAGAAGAAAGGACTCTTCTGAGTACAAGGAATTTGGTGGACCATTTATATGGAGGTGCCAAACGGTGTAGTTGGCCGAAGAGGAGGATGGTGAGTCTGACGAAGTGTACTTGAAGTTGATCCCAGCTGGGATTAAACAAAAAACGTTGAGGGGCACAATTTTTAGAAAGTGAATTTGGTGTGGCCCTTATACCTGGTGGTTCTTTGACTATCGTGATGAGTTCCTTCTGGAGCCTTTTCTGTAATTACACAAGAATGAAATGTGAGTCTTAGATGAATTTATAAAATATTGAAACATACTTGACTTGGCGAAGACATTCTATTTTTAATTGTGATTCAATTTTAGAATTTTGTTGAAGTTATGTTCACTTTTGGAGAGATGACACAGCTGACTTGTTTTTCTGCACTACTGAACTGAAACCACTTTGTCTCCTATTGCTCATGCATTTTTGACACGTTTGGACGATGATGTGTTGAATTGATGACCTTTTGCACACAAAACCTCTCAAGAAATGCCTAGGGTCCTATGACGATGTTGTCGACAAGGCTGCATGTTTAGTGACTACCCTGCAATTTAGGGAAAGCAAAAAGCGACATCAGTCAATCAGTCAACCGTCAATCATTCAGATTCATTTAGAAAATGGAGGAAGCACTCTCAAGCAAGTGTTTCAAACACTCTATCAAACGACTGAAAGGCTCGGAAAGCTTCTGGAATGACTTTGAGAAAATTCTTCTCACCCACCACAAAAAGGACATGGCGTAAGTTATAACGGAAGTCGTGCAAGCCAGGCTTACAATCAAAATTGATGATTATTTATTTACAGAATGAAGGGTGGTAGAAGTGCCATCGTTAAATGGCTTGAAGGATATAATAGCAACAAAGATGAGCCTGAAATGTTCATGCTGACCTCTGACTATGCCGTGCAAATGACTGCAAAAGTAATGGCCCAAGTGGGAAAGCGACAGTAAGTAGTCTCTAGCTTTGTCCCAGGCATTGAAGTCCTTAGGTTCCCATACTTATCTTTAGAGACGAAGCCATCCTGAGTCAAAATGTGGCACTTCTCCCCATGCTCACTGAAAACACTGAGTTCTCCCGAACCGTAAGGGCCAACTTAACTGACGCTGAAGCCTCACAGTCACGTGTAGGGAGGAAGAGTAAGTTGGTCAATAATTTTCTTAAGAGAGCGCAGAAAGACGACCGATACGTCAATGTTATGGTGAGAATTGATTGAAGCCACGTTTGAAAGGTCTAAAGTCTTTTACTGTCATTATCGTAGAAAGATGCCGAGGAAGACTTGGAAAATTCATTGATGAAGCTGTACAATCAAACAGTGGACACCCAGCAGCTTCTTTTTCAGTATGAGAAGCGAAATTTGGCCAAGTTGAAGGGGGTTCTGGAAACTTTTCTTACCATTGAAATCAACAAACATGTCAAATCCCTCGAGCTTTTAACCAAAGCGTACAAAGCTGTTCATAGCATTGACATGAAAACAGACCTTCAGGTAACGGTTCTTTAGCATAGTTATCAACATAAAAATTAAAGTCTTGTCTTAAATTCCAGGTTCTTAAACGAATCTTACGCTTCCCAGTAATCAAAGTGGAAACAGACAGTCATCACAAGCATCGTCATCACGGGAGTAACAGTGCTTCACCAACAGGAGCTGAAGGGACGACCCATGACGATGATGATGGAACCTACCAAGGTTCGGAAGACGAGGAGGAGGAAGAGGAAGAAGAAGAAGAAGAAGAAGAGGAAGAAGAATCATATCGTCAGGGCGCCTCTGGAAAGTCGAGTGCGCATACTGTAATTCGACGCCACCGTGGACACTTCCATTCTCATTCAGCAGGAGACATGAATCGTGAGAGTGAGTCTCATCTTGACGACTATGAAACTGATGACACTGACGTGGCGAAGAAGAAGAATTTCAGGATGACCAAACCGTCAAGAAAGCTGAGTCGAAACATTCCGAAAACGTGTCATTAGTCTTCTTTTACAGATTTTGACCACAGTGCAAAATATTGTGTTTATGTCATGTATATACCTAAAAACATAAATTAGCATATAGGACAAAGAATTAGCAATCTTGGGTAGAGACGCAATACAAAATGCAGTTACCTACATTTCACTCACTACTGTGAATTTTCAATTACCACAATGCAACCAAAAGAATAAACCATGCAAAATAGACAACGGGACACGGTCCATTCTTACACTGTAATAATCTGTCGACACCATATTCTTTTTGTGTCATCGTACTCCGGCTCATCTTTTGCCAATAAATAGTTGACTTATCTTCAGTCAGTGGAAGGAACGTCAGTGAAAAGGAGAATTTTGAATAACACTTTTGTACTGGAATGATAGTGGCTTCTTTCATGAGTATTATATTTAAACTTGGGCAGGACAACTAACAGCCTTGCATTCATTCCATTCATTCAGCAGAATCTCTTACATTCATTCACTCGTTTGTTTTTAAGTATTGCAAATTCTTACTTTTTTCGCTTCCGGCAAGCTTTCACAAATCTCAGTTTGCACACGAAGCAGAAAGAAAGCAGCTCAAAACCAACTCCACATGCCACACGACAACCATTGCCCGAATATACCCACTCTCCAAATCCTTCACTTAAGTGGAAAATGCCGTAAATGAACAACCGCTTCATGCAAACATTTGCAATTCGAATATAAGGAAACAAGCTTGAACATGCCATCTTGAAATGGATTTTGGGTAGTTCCTAGAATTTTGTTATTCTGGCAAAAAAATGTTTTGATAATTTTTCCTGAGTGTATTTCTTGTAGCAATAATAATTTGAATGAAAAAATAAAGAATACAACATGAACATGCTGAAAATAGGAAGACATGGTTGTCTCTTCAGTTCACAAAGGCCTGTAACGATTATTTTTGCAGCTTTCCATCCATTCTAAGGCTACTTTGTGCGTTACAGAAATTCAAGATAAACTTTGCATGTGAGCCGAAGAAACCAGATTCATTCCACTTTCACTCCTTCATTTGTATGCAGCTTTTATACGATTTCCTCAAACGACGAATGGTAACGTCATTGGAATATTCAAATTGTTGTATACTCCCTCATCAAGGGTTTGATTGTATGTATTTGATTCAATTTGAAGCGAATTTTAGATACGGCGTATCGTTTTACCCCCATTCCTCATCAAGCAAAGATGCATGCCTTTCACCAGTCGTACCTGAGCGAGACGATAATTGGAGGTAATTCATTGTGTACACAGCGGTAAGAATCTAAAGGTATGGTTGCATTGGGTCGGTGGAGTGGGTGATGTGATGTAATGGTGGTGACATATACGGGAGAAATGACTGGAGGCTAGTACCAGTACCAGTACCTGTCCGACCAGACCATCTACAACGTTACCATCTTTTCCAGACTACGGGATAGTGCAACGCCATACACCCATGCATGTAAATGTATGAAACTTTCTACCCCAGTCAGTGTGGCATTTACGAAAAGTTTTCCCTACGTTGTCGGGGAGTCTTTGCCCTCTATGGAAGAGCATAGGCGCAGAAGACATATCCATTCGCCCGGAGTTCACTATGTACGTCCACCGGCAAGCTTTTTTGCTGGTATAGAACTTGCATACTTCACTCCATCCAATGTTCCCCAACAACTCGTCTTTTGCTTTTACTCTTTCTCCCACTTATTCCTATACTCAAAACCAACTCTTCTTACGGAGAATTTTATACGCTGATGTCGGGAGACTCGTGGGAGAACCCGTGGTTGCCTCTTCTATTTGAAATATCACGACTTACACTTTTCTCTCCTCTCCTCCAACATTTTATATTTGGAATTTTATTTCTCAACGTCTCTGCTGGAAAAAAAATCTTCAGTTTTTCAAAAATTAAATAAATGCAACTTCCGAGGCCTCTCTCCACTCTCGCTTTCCTTTGTATTCATTCAGAGTCAGCCAAGTGGACAGAAGTAAACATACAATTTTTGCAGGTGCACAGTAAACTTGATAGAAAAAAATTATAAAAAGCGTTGGGATGTCAGGCATGTTCCGTATGAAATGAAAGCGAAACAGGTTTTCAAGAGTAGCCTCCACATTCAATGTAATGTAATAATGCATACATTCTTAGTATACCGGATTGTTTCGAATGAAGAAGGGGGTTTTCTAGATATAAAAACTTCGAATACATACAAGCTTCAACTTCACTACAAGCTGCACCTCTTTATAAACCCTGTTATAACTTTTACTCATGCTTGCTTTGGTAGATTCATCTTTTAGAACTTTTTGTGCTTAGTTTTCCCTACAGCAGCACTCGTGCAATGCATACAGTTTGTTGTGAGGTTTAAGCCGCATTCAATACTGGATTGGATTCATGGCATTGCATGAGTTTTCCTTTTGCACGAGTTTCATTTCAGAGAAGAAGAGTGGGGTTTCTGCCTGCCTCTAAAAATCCTCATCATTCAGTCTTGCAGATCATCCTGCACTCAAAGGTTCGTTCCTTGTGTTCCACAACAGCAAGCGGATTCTTCTTTACATTTTTATACGTACAAACACATTACAATCCTGTGGATTGTCTACCACCAGGTAAAAAAATTAATTTTCATCTTCATTGCCACATTGTTTCGTCTCCCGTATAATAGCTGAGTTTGTGTTGGTTTGGTTGGTTTGCGCAAAATTCCTCGGTGCTCACAAATTGGTTTTTGAAGATGAGGAAAAATTATTGAAGGTGTGCGAAAATTCTCAGAAAGTGTTGTGCATAATAAGATGCAGTTCTATGATAATTGGCAGTGTACATAAAAAAGTAATGTTATAATTGAAGGCACAAATGAAAGAACGTGGAACATGGTAAAGGTAAAATTCAGATATACATGCAAATTCATTAAGAATTGTTGAGTAGTCAAATGTGTAAAATGCACAATTCTTTATTTATTTATTTCTACAACTAAATTATACTACGCACAATAATGATGGTGGTGTCATTCATATCATATCTCCAGATTCATGCAGATGGGAAAAGTGAGTACAATAATAAATATTGGTTTAAATGTAGTGTGTGACAGTTTCTGACAAATAGAAGGATTTATGACCCTCTTCATTTGTCACCGGCTTGATTTACAATTGAGGGATGAACCTTTTCTTCCCTGCCTTCTTGTCTGGGAAATTAGTCAAAGTCAAAGTCAATGAGCGAGAGGGCTTCTGTATGACCACAAGAACTAACAACGGAGCCTTTTATAGTGTACGGCTTAAGTCAATCGTCGGCATCTCTTACTGCCTTTCCCCCTTCGAAAGATTACAATTCAATACTTTTGGAATTAATTATCGATATCAATGGTCGTGAAAGTATTTTAATTAAATTGAATTTCCAGTCCAATAATGGGACATTAAAACCCCTCTACACCATGCAATTAAGCCGTATAACAATGTGGTGTTAAGAGAATATTTGCATAAATCAGTCCGGTGGACTGCACAGTAAACAGGCTTTGTCTTTTTTTGATCCTCCTTTCATTAGCTAACCGTGGTGGACTTGCATCGCATCAACAAACAGTCAGTTCCCGTTTGAATCTAGTGTGAATACAGGGTCATAAAGGTACACACCCAGTTTACAAACTTTATTCATGCATGGCAAAGATGTGTTTGGTTATGTTGGTATTAAAAGGTAGTAACTCGCCTGGTAGTTTTGTTTGTAGGGAGGGTGTAGTAGCGGGAGTATAACATAAACACACTGTTTTAAAGTAGTGCAGGAAGCGCCATAGGAAGTAGTGGTTTTTGTTGTTGTATGTTGTATTTATTGCCCTAATCCCATCCAATGCGTTTATATCCTACACCGCAGAATGATGGCAATGGCAATGGCAATAATACAATATGCAATCAGCATTTATTAGTCTGGGGAGCTAAGCTAACTTTCCTATCTACCTGTCCTGTCTGTCGGATGCTTGGTTTTTAAACAATTGGCAATTGCAAACTGTGTTACGTCATGTGTAGGTATGTACCATTGAGCCTGAGAAATGAGTTAGCGGAAGCTGGCAACAGGCATATGCGCTACGCACTAAAAGCAAAAGGATGTAAGAGAACTGGTATGACTTCATTTGGTTTGATTTTACATCTTTTTTAATTGCATTTATTCTGCAAGTTGGTGATGTTAGGAGAAATTATGTAGGTTCATTTATTTTGTGCCAAAACAATCAATGTTCATGTTTATAGGTAGGTACTTTATAATTTTCGTGGAAGGAAATTACAAATTCAATTCAATTTACCCACATTTTTTATTGTAATAATAATGTGCTGGAGAAAGTTGATTAAGTCTTAATAATAAAAAGGCTGATGAAAGTGATTGAATTGAGTCAAGTACACAGTTTTCCTTAAAGAAAGACAAGAATAATGGAAAGGAAACATACAAAAGGCAGGTACTTGCGTGATGAAAACACTCCTTCCCTTCTGGATTGGATTTTTCGGGCTTTAGTCCAAAATGCGGAAAAACCCGGAAAGTGTCAATGTAATGCAATGCACAATACTTTTAGCATGGCTGTTGGTGGGTAGTAGAGGGGCAACGACTTCTTCAGCAGCACCATCCATGCACACGCATGTGTGTATTCTATAAAGAAGAAAGTCGGCCCTTTTACTTCTTCGACCCGGACCGACTTTACTCCGGGTAATGGAGCAGAATACCCGGGTATAATAATAAACCGACTTTACTACCACAGCAGCTCGCGTCTGGATACAACAGCGAAAATTCAGACATATATCTAGCCTTCTCTTGCCTAACTTTCCATGCTCTTGTTGATGTTTAGAGACACCTTATCGTATTTCATTCAGCTTTCCTCCTCCAGCTTTTACGAAAGTGAAGCTGAAGCTATGGTAGGCCAGGCAGGCGAGGGCGAGAGCCTCTTTCTTTCTTTACGATTTCTTTTCACTTCTTAATTCCCAAATGTTCTCCGCGGGCATAACCTTTTGCCATTTACATTTTCTCCTGATCACGATCTCTGGAGGAACCAAACTGCATGCGCCAAAAAATTCGTTAGTTCCTTTCCTTATTTAGTTTTTTAGCTGCATGCATTAAATGATTTAAGGTGGCAGTTGGTTGTCGACCTGGAAGGAAGTGGAAACAATGGGGTTTTTATTTGGGCATCTGTCTGTTGAGAAAGAGTCTTTAAAGTGGAGAGGAGTCATACGAAGTTTTAATTTTAATTCTTAAAAAAAATGCATCCTTGCGGTTTTTATCTACAGTCAGTCAAGACAAATCATGCAAACGATGAGATAGATAGATTGATAGGACATCGTTGTGTGTCTGTGTCTGGTATTGGCAACAGTATTAGCGTTGTGCTGTGCAAGGTTTCAGCTTCATCAAGTTCTTTGTTGCGTGTCATTTTCAGCATGAGTGACTGTAAACGGTCAATAATTGGCAGTAACTGACGGCTTCTTGCGTTTGCAATCACTCTGTCGTAAAAAAGACCGTTCCGTTATTTCAAATTTCTTTTCTTCTAGACATACCTATATACCTTCTCCTGCTGCAGTATATCACACTATAGTTTCACATTTGTTCATTATAAGAAGTTTCAATGAAATGAGCGATGATGAATGACTGATGGTATTTAGATAAACTATTCCAATTAAAACAACAGTCAGCAAAAGTCCGGCTTGGGTTTCACCTCTTCGTTGTGTTTCTTGGAACATGGAACCATGCAGATGCCGATATGTACGAATACCACCGAATTGTTTTTGACCTTTTAGTACTTATTTTTGTTCTTGCAAGAATTCATGACTAAAAATATTACGAAGTGGGCAACACACTCGTGTTTAATAATGTCCTCTCAGTTTCACTTTCTTCCCCTAGCTTTATGTCATAATCATATCCATGTAACTCTAAACCTAAACAGAGAATTAAGTAACACACGAAGGAAACTGCTGCATCGTTTCAAAAACTGGAGGATGTCACTGACAGTTGACATTTCCAAAGTAAACAGTTTAAATAATGTTCCCAGAACAAACTGATAATTATCCAGTTTTACATGCATCCCCATATGTAAATGATTTCGAACCTCTCTAACCGTATGCATGTTACGAGAAAGCAGAGTCAACCGAACCAAGCCAACACTGACTCACACAATGTTATTTTTCACATTAATCAATTACTTCTTCTCCTGGTTTTAGAATCCATGCCAAGGCGTTATAGTCTATGATGGATTAAAAAGTGGGGACACTTGCGTAGAAAGAAAGAAGACTGACGACCAGCCGGAGTGTAGTGAACTGGATTGCTAAAAGTGAAAGTGAAAGTTGACAAGTAATTTTGGCTGTAGTACATAGCCAGTGCAATAAAACTGTAACTTTCTCTTGTTTTTGCCACCACTGCCAGAAACAGAGTTTTGGCAAACTTCCCGATTTCCACTTACACTTTTGCTGCAAGAAAAAGAGTGAAGTGTATGCTCTCCTTATCTGTGTCTCCTATTTACCACAACTCTACTGTGGAACTACTCAAAGATATAGATATGATGATATGATAAATGATAAGGAATAACATAAGCCCTTTTCGCCATAAAAGTATATAAGTGAAAGCTGAAGAGCGGATCAACCGTGAAAAGTAAAGTTCTGCTGAAATTCCATCTCTGCCATTAAAAATATCAAACAGAAGCACGACTTCTTCAGCGGTTTCCCCTGTTTGAAGTGACTTCTCTGACTGGAACGTCGAACGTGCTCTTTAAGTTGTGTTATTTTTACATTTAAAAAGACAGGATTTTTTCTGAAGCAAAAAGTCTAGTCAACTGAAGAAACTCTCGTGCGTTTTTGGGAGTGACAGTCTCAGAAGGAAAAGCGTGACTTTTTGTATGGAATTCACATCACAACAGAACAGAAAAGTGCATCGAATGTTAAAAGTTCCATTCCATTCAGCAGGATAATTAGCTGAAAGGAGGAAAAATGAGAGTGGTGAAATCGAACCTGAAAGTAAATGTTTGAACATCATTCCAATCCTGGTTTTCAAAATCTTAAATCCACCCCTTCCAAAACTTGTATTGGAAACAGATGAGAACGTTTGTGTACTGTGAGATGCTATGCTAATAATTAAGTAGCCTCCTTTCTTTCAACGGAATGAGACGACGCACTCACTGGTTTTTGTGTGAATGATTCATTCGGTCACATTAAGAAAATGAAAATGCTTCGGAGCAAGACCAGTCATCCCTACTCACATTTGAATGTGAGTATGGGGTTGCAAGGGACGGAGGAAGAGGAGGAAGAAGGTGGTGGTGGTGGTGGGGGTGGTGTTAGCCATAGAAGTGCTCCTGGTGGTGTTAGTAAATGTTGTTTATTAAGTCTAGCTATTTTCTTAATGTCTCTCCTGCTTCAAAATGCAATGCCAATGTCAGAAGGGTTGGCAATAGTCAGAAGGAATGTGGTAAAAATACCTCACGACGTGCATCCTGGCTACAGTATAAAGAAATTCGGAGCGGGTTCCGCGGGTCATGTCTATCGTCTGATGCCCAATGAGTATTCCAGCTATTTCACGGTTTTGGACAATGGAATTCTTATGAGCACTGCGAACATGACGGATCTCATCGACCACCCCGTGTCTCTTGCTGTACGAGAAGAATTGCCAGAGTCCAATGTCTCAACCACACACACTGTTCAACTCTACGTCCTGGACAGCCACAACATGCTTAAGTTTTCAAAGGATGCGTATGAGGGAGGTGTGTTGGAAAATGCTCCAGTTGGCACTCCGGTGAGTGTGGTGGGGTTAATTCGCCCCACCACCGACCCCAACAGGAAGCTCAAGTACGAAGTCATTGGAGGAGATGGGAAGGGATACTTTCACGTCAAAACCAATACAAGTAATCATGCCCTTGAGATTCTCACTACCAAAGTCTTGGACCGTGAAGAGCAAAAGTCCTACTCCCTCGTTGTGAAGGCGTACGACGTCGTCGGTGTAGACTCTGCCATGACCAAGATTACCGTCTCTGTGGATGATGTGAATGATAATGCTCCTGTCTTCTTAAAGACCACGTATCGATGGGCAATCCCTACAAATACGACAAGATTCAGTGGGGTTGGGAAAGTGGAGGCTGAGGATGCGGACGGAGACCATGTGTCATATCGACTCCTTACCAAGAGCCCAACATTCGTCATCGTCCCCCAGACGGGAGAGGTTCTACTCGTAAACAAACCAGAGGAGCAGTCATACCAATTAGAAGTTCAAGCTCACGATGTCCGAACCCCCTCCCTCTTTTCCACTCAGCAGGCCACAATTTTCATTGAAGTTGGGTCTCCGGAATATTTGGAGGGAGTGATGGCCCAGCAGGACACGGATGATGGAGTGGTCGTTGTTATTCTGGACGGAGATGACGATATGGATGATGATGATGACATGGACTCTGATCAAGAGGTGGAACTGTCCAGACGAAATAACCGAGGACCATCCTATCGTCGAGCCAAGAGACGTGTCACACGTGCTGTAAGACCCACAATGAGAAAGGAATTCCCCGAATCTGATGGTCAACAAGAAGGGAAAGTTGTGTTTGAATTAACCCGAGAAAATGAGTATGAGACATTTAAGATCCGTGATGAAAATCCGTGGGTGACCGTTGAGCCCAATGGAGCAGTTCGTGTGAAAAAGAAGTGGGATTATGAGGAACTTGGACCAGAGAAAACTATCGATTTCTGGGTCACCATTTCCAACACTGGAAGCACTGCTGGTGAGTGAAAGTTGTTATTATATTTTATCTCAAATTCTCATTTTTAACTGTAACATAAATCACTTCCTCATTCATTCATTCACCTCTACCTACCACACAAAATTACCTTCACCTCCTCAGCCACACACAAGCCTACAGCAGCAACATTCATTTAGGCAACAATAAATCATTACTTTCTCTATGCGATCTTTGACTCTGATACCAACACCAACAACATAACGCGTTTCCATTCCAGTGACACTGACACTTTTGGGTGTTATTAAAGTGTCCTTTACATTTGTTTCGTCGTCGTTATCACACTGATATTGTTCCATAAATAATTCAGGTCAACCCATTCCAGCTTTCCCAAAGGTTCCATTCCATCCAAGGAAAGGAAAGGAACCACACACAATCCTAATTTAGTTCCTGTACAAAACCGTAATATCTTTCCCTCTCGGACGATTGGGTCGTTTGTGCGTTCGTTATTCGTTCGCATTATATTTTGTTATCTTTGATTCTGATCCTAATCTTTTCCTCTCTTTGGCGAGAGTCAATGTGTGCGTTAATGTCAATGGCAAGTGCTCCCATGATTTTAGAAAATTTAGAAATCATTGCGTCATTTATCTGAGATTGATATTGATGCATTGTACAAACTTGGCATGACCAAGTATCAAACTAGCCATGGCCAAATCACTTTAGATTTTAGACTGCTGTACATTTGTCATTACTTTCGTTGGAGAGAAGGAGAAAGGGAAAGAGGGAATAAGTAAGTAAGAGGAGAGGGGGGATGAAAATGATGAACAAATGGATCTTTTCACTTTACTCTTCTTTCGACATACACATCCGATTCCGTGTTATATGACCTAAAGTCTCCTCATCCATTCCATTCCCCTCTTCTGATCGATCACTTAAGTTCACCCTGCCAAATTGCTAAGCTATCTTGCTAGCTTCTGCTTCTGTCTCTCAAAACTCCAATGAATTTCGAGCATAAATGAAGAAGCATCCACTCCACTCTTCCTTCTGACTCTGACTGACTGAAATGAACTGTTAAATGTCGACTCTAACTGGAGATAGTGAGAGTGAGAGAAGCACATTACACTCATTTATTGGCTCCAATCCATTATTATTATTTTACTTTCATTATTCTGCCCCATTGATCCATTGCATCTGGACGCGTGACATGACATGCCTAGAGAGAGTCCAGCTCCCTGGATAATGCGTTCTTCTCACTTCCAATCAATCTAAATCTTTACGACGGAGGAAGTCATGTCTTTGGCCTTATTGAAGTCTTCGCACTTTTTTTTTCAAGGTATTGAATGACACTGGAGTGGAGTGAAAGTGAAGGGAGAGAGAAAGGTGATGTGATATGAGGGAACAAATAAATAGGTGGATGATGAATGAATAGCTTTTTTATATAGCCTTTACGAAATTACAGATCGATCTTTTACAAAGATGGGTCCAGTGATCCATGATTTGATTTATTATTACATGCCATCATTTTTTCTCTTACACTTTTACTGACTTGAGGAGGAGATGCCACTTCTTTCAACAGAAAACCATTTTGTATTTTGAGGATGTGTAATTCGTTATAAAAACAGAATTTCCACCATTGATAAAATAAATAAACATTAGCACCCCTTAGACCAACCAACAGTAGGTCGTGAAATAAATGAATTCCCCCCAGAGGAACTACAACGATCCATCTCACCACAGAGGTGGGCCTTAAAGGAGTCTGTGTAGCCGTAAATTAAATAAAGCTGGATCTAATGCGACAGTAGCATCAAACCTTTCTTTTATATTTTTCTTGGTGAGTCAGAAGAGTCAGGTGGTTTTATTTTTGTACTCTTTTGATCCAGCCAAACAAAACTGTGGGAGACTTTCCCATTGCCTTATCTATTTTTGTTCAAAAGACCATTTCATATAATGTTATCTCTCTTCTCCATTAAAAAAACAAGTAATTTATGTTGTGATGTGCTGGAGGCTGAAGGTGGTGGGTGTGGGTGCTGAAGTAATGTAATGTTGAAGGATTGTCATGTTTATGTAATCTTGTAGTCTTGTGTTAGTTATTCTAACATGAAAGGAAGCTTTCTTGTGAGTTGGCCTAGGTCTGGTCTCTGGACAGTGGGTGAAAGAAAGACTGACTGGAAACTATATTTCAGATTTTTAAAACAGGGTGTTTTATCGATCTTTTTCCCAAGCCATATGGCTGGAAATTTAAGAAAATGTGTACTGGAAAAAATATTGCCTTTTACAATTAGCTTTCTTTTTCTTCCTTTTTCCATGCTTCACTTCTTTTCTCTATTGTGGATCAATGATGCGGATGTAAGACGTTTAGAGAGGGGTTGGGATTCAAGATCCAACGGACGATTTATTTAACAAAAGAAAGTTTCTTAAATAAAAGTACACCTGAAAATATTTAGGAAGAAGGCCATAGAACACTTTTCTTCTTGTGAAATTACAATGGTATGGAACAACTTGTTCTCCACCCAAAATTGTTAAAAAAGGTTGTGGGCTGATCCTCTCTTTTGATCCCATTTGAAGAACTAACTTACGCCAATTTTCATTACATTAATTCAATTCTAAAGTGAAGTAGCAGGGTGAGGCTTTTGAGAAAGATTTCTTCAATTCATTTCTTTAGAGTCGAGATAAGATTTAAACCAAAGAAAGGATCTTTGCTCTAGCTTTTTATATTCACTAATTCTTAAGAAATGTTCTTTTATCTATTTTGTCCCTTTCTTTCTTTCCTGCTAATTCACAGCGTATAATTCTCTTCAGTTTAAGATTGAGATTTGAGTTTAGATTCATCTGATTTCATTCACCTTCACAGCTCTTCTTGTTTTATTTTATTCGTCTTCAATTCTTTAAAAAAAGTTTTTTTTTATGTCATTTTGTTTCACTATTTTTTGATGACTAATAGAGTCATGGAACAGAGAGTTAAAAGATTCTTCATGGGAAGAATTTGATAACAGTTGGCGTTGGAAGAAGTAGAATAGAATAATGAGAGGATACATTATAATGTTTCTAATTCAATTTACTTGGAATGCTGAGTATTGTTTTGAGTGGAATTGTATTTTTAAAATTACTCCTTGCAACCTCATGTGCCCAAAGCCTGTTTTATGTGCATTTTACGCTAGGAATACATGTATTTAAAAGATAAATGTAGCGGATCGTACTATGTATCAAATCTCACAAGTGGGAGTTATTTTTGTCTATGCCTAATTTACTACAAAATGGTTGAAAGAAATTAAATTGGCCAGATCTTTTTCACTGCTCCGATCCGATTTCTTTTTCTTTAAGGAAAGCAAAAAATGCAGGCATAATATTCCAATCCAATCTTTGAAAAAGGCTGGAATCTGAGCCTTTAGAACCATTTTCACGGGATGAAAGAGAGTACAGGATAAAGTTTAAAGGTGTTCTATTTCAATTCAAACTTTCTTTTTCCTTCTGAAAAAATGAAAAGAATTGGATCAGGTTTTTTGAAGTACGGATTTTTTAGCTTGAGCCAATGAAATGTTGAATGTACAAGGCTACCACGTTATTATGTATTAGGATAGGATTATCACAATAATGGCCAATAATGTCCATGAATTAAAATTACCTTTTCTATCTATATAAAAAAAAGCAGATTAGCATTCTCTTTTATTCCTCATGTCATATTTGTAGAATTGAGCCGATCGCCTGGCATAGCCTGGACAAAGATTTAAAGATACATTTTTCTTCTTCTACATTTGAAGAAAAAAAGGAGGAATCGATACCTCAATTGCATTGCACAATGATACACGCAATTTCTGAGAACTTTACGTTACATTTTCATGATTTCAGAAGAGGAATACAAATGAACTTCGATTTCTCCGTTCCCTGGAAAAGTAATAGGGAAAAGCGTAGGAGTAGTTGAAACAAGGTTCAGCTATACCCGTATCCACCCACCAATTGTTCAAACTATTATTACTATTATTAGAGCAGACAGGAGGTTGTACACCGGGTAGACTTTACGACAAGAGTAGGTATTGTAGTTTTGAGATTGCCAGAGGGAATTGGAGTTGTATCATGGAACCATGATAAAAGTAAATGCTCCGATCCTCCCACCACTTTCTTTTGTTCTTCTGTTGGGATAATTTTGGAATGATTATTACACATTCAGATTATAGGGCTTTCAAATCCAGGATAACATCACCAAAATGGATAAGTCTATTGGGACTCTGGAGTGTGGTCGCCGAAGGCTAAGCGATGGCATCATTTCTTCAACCAAGCTATTTATGAAATCCAACGTTTTCATTCCCTAGAAATTCTTGGAGACTTTGAGATGAAATGGTGATGGTGTCTGCTTTGAGAGATGCAATGTAATTTTTTGGTGGAATCTTGAAAAACGCAGTACTGCCTGAAAAGTCTTGTTAGAGAAGAAGAGTCGTTGTTTAGACATTTTTATACTTTTACACCCCGAAGACACGCACCAAATAATGTAAATAAAAAGCAATTAAGTAGGTGGTCTGCCAGAAATAGTTTGGCTTTTCTCTTTTATATTTTCCTTGTTTCTTCCCCAATAGTCAATGGGGCACCGTGTACACCACTCATTTCTACATTAAGATCGAGACACTTTTAAGGCGTGGGCAATAAAGTGATGTTTGACTGTTTGACTAAACATGGTATTTTTACAACCATGATATTTAAAAGATTCTTTGGCCCTCGTCTCATTCTTTTAGGCCAGGTTTGTATAATCTGTTTGTTTTCACAGCGAAACTTCCCTTTTTAAAGAAACAAAGACTGTTGACGACATTACCAAAATAAAAACAGTCGGACATCTCTCTGACCACAAAGTGATAAATCATAGACTCAAACTTTCATTTGAGGAGGAACATTTTAGCGCATGTGAACCCCGTTTTGTATTTCCAAAAAACTAAACAGAGAAAACTAATGGAACATGTAACTGCGTGGTGTTTGGAGGAATTGTAAAGTCAACTCTGTTGGGAGTCCCTATTTAAGGTTGTGTCAATGTCAAAAGTCTACTTTTAAAATCCTCATTTCCAACCAAGTGAACATGGAGTGAGCAAGAGGTAAGTTATGGAGTGACCCTCTCGAAAATGAGATTTTATCACAACATTTAATTCATAGTTTATAATACCTTTTCAAGGGATGCACACAATATCAAGTGACGCAGTGGGTATCCTTTCACTTCGGAGGAAACTATGTCCTTCGACTCATTTTAATACGGTCCCATTCAAACTCTGATTCATTGATTAGTCCAGAACCAATTTTTTGTTGTTCAAGGGAGAATACAAATTTTTGTAGAAAAGATGCCGGTGAAGAAAATATCGAATTTTGGGTGCAGTGTAGGGTATAGAGAATGCATGCGTGTCTAATAATATTATATCACAATGTGATTCGGTTGGTGATCAAAGGACCGACACTTTGCGCCTTGCGTCCATCTGAGAGAGATGAATCCAGAGATGTATTGATTCTTGAAGAAGTTTCCGAAGAGGTGGGTTTGAGTTTAATGAGTTCTTTGTACCTTCCGAGAGAACCTATCATATCAACTGGACAGTATTATGATCAGTTTTTTATTTTATGGCTATTTTTATTCCAAAAGAATTCACCGCTTTGAATTTCACCGATCCGAGAAGAAGGAGTAGTGGTACTTATGCCCTTCTTACCAAATATTTGGTTCACATTCATTTGAGTGGGAGAAGAAGGGGCGGGGTCTCTGTCTACACACCGACGCTTTTTATGTTTGCACATAAAAATTAAAAAATTAAAAGGTTTATCACTCCATCTTTTTATCGCTATCTAAATCAAAGCAAATTGATGCTTTCATTTGCACTCCCATAAAAATCACTCAACAATGTGCAATTACGCTGAGATTGCAATTATTATTGAGTGTGCATTCTCTCTCGTTGTGATGAGTGAAAGGAGTGGCTGATTGTGAAAGAAGGCTTTTACAAATTATATAAACATAAGAAGCGAGCAGATTAACACTCACTACTATTATAATTCATCCACCCATACGCCTCCAACCGGCATTGTTACTGTCAATCATCGTCGCACGATAAAATTAGCAAGAGGGAAAAAGAGTAAGGAAAAGCGTGTGGGTTTTACTCTACCGAGAAAGGAAATGATCAGAGTGCCATTTATAAACTTCTAACAGGTTTGCAGGAGTACAGAATTGCCCTTCAATTGGTTCAATGGCATATCACTATCATATCAAATTCATTTCATTGCATCATCATTGCGTTGCAATTGCATAGGGAATGACGAATCATGCGTTAGAATATTTCACTTGATCAAATTACATTGTTGTGGGAGTTTAGAGTTCTTCTGGCCATGAACTTGGGTGTACGTGTAAGTTATAATCTAGTTTTTTTTGCGCATACAAGATGAGATGAGAAGGAGATGCACGATGATGCACTTCTTTACGTGTTAATATGATACATATAAGTAAGACTTTTATACAGATTACGGATTGTGTTACATTACGCTACTTTTTGTTACTGTTTTTTGTTTCTCTTTCTTTGATCTGATTGAATTGGATGGGTTTTAAACATTCTCAACTCCCTGCGACCAGACCATATCATCATCGGTGAGAAGATGCCTTGTTTTCTGTTTCTGCTACGATTTCAAGTGTAAATTATGAGAGTGTAATCGATGCAAACGAATTTAGCAAAATGAATTATAATCTTTGACAACAAGCTTGAATAGGAAGACACGCTATGTACGCTTTCTTTGCAAACACTGTCTAATATTTTTATTGCATATCAACGTCCACAATCTAATCTGGCATTGTGCAGATCCACTCTTCATATGAGCTGACATGAGGTATTTATGCACAGAGTCAGCATGGATGTCTGGGGATGGGGTCTTTTCTTTCTTTCAAGCAATCATTTCCATCTTCATCTTCATCATGATCCTCTCTGCAACAATTGATGTCACATCGAGAAAGGCATAATAACAATAATAATCATAGACGTGTAGACCCACTACGGTGCGCTATGGGACAACTGAAATGAAACCGAAGCCAAGCCAGGTGTGCGTAAAAAAGTGTAATGGATAATCTCCTCTGCCTGTGCGCAGCAGTCAAGTGCAAATTTCGCATATGGAATTTCTTCAGAGATTCGGATTAGGGATGTGCAGGCAGTGAAATGCAATATTGAGCATGGAGCGTGATTGTAATAATGGCTCATCTTGTGTTCTTGTCACACAGATTTATGCTGTCATCCCACAGTTCCTTTGTTACATTTTGTGTTTTTCGGATGTTTTTTGAACATGTGGAATAAGTTTAAAAAACCACTGTTCCGCACAACACTTTAACTTTTTATGATGTGGGGGAGGCGACGCTTTTAAAGCAAAAATTTTATTACAGTAATGAAATTTTAATGGTTGGTTAAATTAGGGTTGATTTAATTGAAGGGTTTATTTATAATCTGCGCCTGAATGAATGTAGACTCAAAAAAGCAACACACTTGGGATTTAATTTGTCAACTTCAAAAAAGTGACGCCACACGAATTTTGTGGTTGTTGAAGCTAAACTTGTGTCTCACTAAATAATTGTGGTGGTTTCGGTTCGTGCTAATTCCATTCTTTCTTTTAGAGAAAGCAAGAAGATTCTAATAATAGGTGCCCTTTAGTTTGCGGTGGTATTGGTTTTTTGCACGTATAAACGATTATTCTCTCTGTGCAGCACACACCCGCTTTTAATTAAATTGAAAATAAAAATGCTCAGCCACAAAACGGTGGCCAAAAATTTTCTCTTGTCTGAGACTGAACAATGGATTCAATTGGGTTCATCAAAAATAAAGGATGAAGGTATTTTTACAACCCAGTGGAACAAATGACAACACATCACAGTGCGTCATTTTGCTTTCACTGCACGAGCAAACCATTTTATTTCTATTAAATGCATATTGTGTGTAAGACAATGCACTTTTGTCTCCTAATAATAATATCCCTCTCTCTCCTGTCTGACTACTCTTAAGCTTTACTACTGCTGGAGAATAAAAAATTTCGACACAGGGCGAACATGTTGGTCCATAATCAGCTCTGCATAATAATAAAGAAGGAACATAAAAATAAATCCTTGGGGCTCTTCTCTCGTTTGTGTCTAGAATTTTAAAAGGTTGCATTACTGTCAATTTTTATTGCACTCTTTGGTTTGGTGCTTCCAGTTTCACCTTTCAATTTCATTTCACATGCGTGTATCGAGCTGCCCCGTGTAATTTGTTCCTTAGATTTTTCATTAAAGCTATCATGGCTTGATGATCCAATAAAGTCTCCTGTACGAGAGACTATCAAATTTTACTGGTTATTTCGAAATCATGTTTTTAAGTTTCATGGAAGTGAATCTGGTTGGCCTTTTACACATGGGTAAAGGCAGTTTTTTTAATCTACGGCAAAGGGAATAAAAGTTTTATGTCCTCCTTTTCCTCCAGTTCTAAATAAAATTATGCAAAGTTTGTTGCAGCTGCAGCAATGCAACATATCAAACGAGAAAAGTACCACACACAAATGCATTTTCTGCTGCACTTTATCTTCAATGTTGCAATGCAAGTTCAGTGTTGAGCAAATTACATCGGATTATTCCAACATATTTCAGCTCTTTTGACAAATGAAAAGCAGCAAAGTTTTATAATGATTTGAGTTTAACATATTTAGGAGTTGACAGGTTTAGGATGAAAGTGGTTGACTTGAGTGTGCGGTTTTCTATGGTCTTTATTATACGCTAAGAAATTTACCTCCAACGCAGCACGCACTGTCGCAATGTCATCAACCGATTCCCATAACTCTGTCACAGATTCATAATAAAATGACATTTTCCTCTTAATCCCGTATATTTATTGTAGTGTAAGAATGTGTCAACCGCAACGGGAATGACACCACCATTGGTGCAAAGTCTTAAATCCTACAAAAATCCCTCTTTGCGAGTTGAATTTTTTCTGCAGGCATGCTTTTGGGAATTTAAACTTAACTTTTCATGAAAGGAAAAAGCAACTTTTATACAATTTCGGCAACTCTCTCAAGTTGTCATCTTGAAGCACGTTTTATGTCAGAAGGCTGGATGGGCTTTGCCACCCAAGCCGTTGTGTTGTATGGATCAATTTTTTCCTAATTATGTTTAGCACTGAAGATTATTCTAGGGTGGGGTCCTCGTAGACATGATGCAAAATATAGCACGCTGGGTGCAGTTAAGACATGATGGCCAAACACGAAGAAGTAGCATTATGGGCACATATCTTTGTCCAATTCATAAATCGCTAGGGTGTAGGGTTGAAATGAAGCAAGACAAGAAACGACAAAACACAAGACAAATGTGTTCTTCCCCCAAAGTCTCAAAGTTATCTTATCCTTACCTTTTCTTAACAATAGTGCTTTGTCATGCTTCACCACATTTAACAGAGGTTAATGTAGCAAATAAACCGACTGAGGAAAGGAGAAAGTCGCCCTAATGATCATTGGGGAAATTATTCATTTTCACAAAGCCGTAAAATCCCTCAACATTTTTCACCAAAATTACTTTTCACACAGATAAACTCATCCAAGCCTTGCGTTACAATTTGTTAAAGCAAGGGGCATTCAGAGAGGAGGAAGCTGGAGCAATTGATTGCCAACAGCAGCAGTTGGTAGTAGCTGACTCATCTTTGATTGATACGAGTACGTTACAATGCATAACTTGCACTTTTTCACTTTTTTCGACAACTGGAGAATGTATTTTGTAGGAAGAATACCTAAAGGACAATTGTGTACGAAGTCGCATCACCAACCCCAACAATAGTGAGTCACAAAAGTCGACATTGTAAAAGCGAAGTTCCTCTTGAACTAACGGATTTAATGCGGTTGTAATTAATTACCTGCATTTTGTCTTTAGTTTTACCACAGAGCCGTGTCATATCATATCCATCAGACAAGGGGTTGTTACGCCAGATGCACACAAGAAAACCTTAAGTAAATTCAGAGGGTATTTATTCCCAGCAGTGAGAACTGGCGTTGGAGTGATACATTGTGGAGCCCTTTTTCTTGACCCGTCACTTTCATTTAGTTTTGATGTAATAGATTTTACGGTCTGTAAGGTACACAGACAGCACACATTGAAAAAGATTGGATTAATGAAGACCCTCAAGAGAAAGAGCATGTCTTTTATATCAATTTATAATACCTGTCCCTTTGTTAAATTATGTAGTGCATCCCTCCTGAGAATTCACCTTCTCAATTCCAGTACGAACCCTCACATTGTAAAAATGTAATGAAATGAAAAGAAAACAAACCAAATTCTGGCTAGAAAAAACTCCATGTCGTGAGAAAGTGTTCATCAAATTCGTTGTGAAAATAATATCTATTTTCTTTCAACTTTTATATTATTCTCAACCTAGTGGTTTTAACAATCCATCCCCTTCCCCTCCACTGCATTTTCACGTCGAGTCTCATCTCTTAATTTTCATCTAAAATCTAAAAGTGAAAAAATATTGCTTATACAACTTTTTTAATTGTGTTGGACCTGCCTCTCTTTTACCTGTTTGCAGAAAGTGGAGAGTGGATTTTGGGCGGTACATCTTTATCTATTCTTTCTGGCCAAACGAGTATTTTCAGTATTCATTCAGCAAGAGTTATTGCAACCCAATCTTTTTCCAATTTCATGTAAAACATCAGGCAGCCAGTCACTCGATGTGCTATGGGGTCGTTATTGGCATTGTCTTATCCTAATCGAATGGAACGAAACGGTTTACCATTTTGCATAAAACAGTCGTAGAAAGAAAGGAGAAACAGCAGCAGCAGCCCAGTATTGTTCTTTTAGTTTATGACAATAAATTCACTCTGAGATAACAATCGAGGCATTTCTAATTAAGATTTTAAACTTTTTCATCCCATTTGCATAACGAGTCAGTCGTCTTATATTCTTCACTCACTCAATATTCCACTCATGTCATCGTGTTTGGTAATTGGTTGCCGGTTGTAATAAATTGAATGCCATAATGATCCATAGGCAAAAAAGAAAGAAAAAAGTCGTCAAATGTAAAAGAAGAAGAACCGTCAAGAGAGACCTGGAGTCAGGATAATTTGAGATTGACTGATGATCCTGTTTTTCTCTCCATCCCCTCTTTCACGAGAGAAGAGAAGACTTTCTCATTTGTTCTATTGCTCCTTCGTCCGTTAATCAGATAAGTGAAATGGTCGTAAATAAATGTATCGAGTTGACTGGACATGGGCGATCAGTCAGTGTGGCGTTGGAGGAGATAAGGTACGAGTTTATAGGTGCTCATTGGAAGAAAATTGTAAAAGCAAGTTGCATTATTTATTATTGGGTGTGGGTTAAGGTAAAGTCGCTTCGATAAGAAGAAAGAGGAGTGGGATTCCTGTGCATGTAAACTACTTTGAAATTTCTAAAGTGTGGAATCAAATGCAAAACTTGTCTTCTTCTTGCATGTTGAATCGATGAGTACAAGACCTATAATTGGAGTCTCATATAGCCTCATAGCCACTATCATGGACCTGCAATCAAAAACTTTCTTTCTCTCCTGAAGAAATGTTTGACAGCATTCAAACAGAATTTCGAAGCAGTATTGATTTATTATGCACTTCACTTCCACATTCCGACCAATTATTTCTCTCCTCATTGTTAACTCCAACGGATGGAAGGTATGCAAAAATTGTGTTTTACATAGTTTCAAGTCAACTGGAAGAAAGAGACGATTGCTTGTTAGCTTGTTAGTTAGTTAGTGCCGCACAAAGTCAATTTACATGACATTAAATGCCAACCAACTGACTGATAGTTGGCATAATAGGAAGAGGGAATAAAATTATAGCGCTTGATTTCTTTGCCTTTGGAAAAAAAAGTTTTAGTAAAACTTTCATTTCCCATTCCCACACTTTCCCACATGGAATAAAAAATATCAGACTTTAAAAGGGGTCGTTGTCGGTAAGGTTAGTTAGGAAGGTGTAGGAAAGATGCCAACATTTTTCTCTGTGAAAATCACATTATGCCAAGCCATAACAGCTTTTGAAGTTGTCTTCTTCTTGTCTAGTCTGTCCATCCGTTGATTTGATGTTGATGTGGTGGCTTGAAGAAAAAATTACGAGTGTAGTGTATGCATATGAATGTGTGTGTGAGTATATGGATACCACTTTCGATCAATCTGGTCAGAAGAAAAGAAGAAGAAAGGAACGAGTAACTAAGTTTAAACTTAATGGTCATACTGACTCATCTTCTTTTTTCTGAGTGTGTGCGAGAACGTCACGTAGAAAATGTTGGATGGGGAAAGAAGAAGAATGTACAGTCGATTTTTTATTCAGGTGTTCCGTACGTGTAATATTATGCATAAAGAAAGAGTAACGAACGAAAGAGTCCCTCTTTCTTCTTGCCTTAAAAAAGTCTGGAAATACTCGTACTCGTCTCATGGATGTTGAATAGAAAGAAGTTTCTTCATGTCGTACCTTTTTTACCTTGTAGCAGGTAACCTGCCTTTCACTCTTTGTTCCCGTATACAACTCCTCGAAACTATTCAACGTCTCCAGGCTGGAAAATATTTGAATATTTAATTTTCCGTTGCAATTTGAAGAACAACATCTTCCTTCCTCACTCACTCACGTTGTCTTCTTTGTAAATGATTTTTAGAAGGGTTCGTTTTGTTGTAAGAGAGGAAACAATGTGTTGTTTTTAAAGAGGAGGCATTATGTAATATCTTCTCCCTGGAAGGAACAAATGAGGCTGGGTTCTCATAAAGGTATATAAACAAATCACGAGAAGAGCCCCTCATTAACCTCGAAATAAGTCACGGAGCAGGAACAATATTTTGCGAAATGTTTTGGCAGTTTTATAGACTTTTTAAGTAACTGTCAGTCAGCAGTAAAAGTAAAATGAAATTTACAGCTCTAACCCCATTATTGTCGATGAGAGAGGAAAGAAAAACGAACACATTGATAATAGCTGGAGCGGAGAAACTTAACTTTTACCTGTAAAGAAAGCAAGGTACACATCATCCCATCTGCCCAAATACTTTAGAATTCAAAGGAAACTTTTTCCACGGTTGAATTCCAGGTTTTTGGGTCGTAAAATCGTGAGAGTTGCACCCACCTTCAATCACTGGAACCTTACACCAGGAAAAGGAATAATTGTAATAACAGAAAAATATTGAATGAAATAAATAACACTTCTCTCTTTTCTTTCTTCCTTTCTTCCTTCTATGTATTGGTGCGGGTGTTGGAGTTATTGTTGAGAGGTCAGTGGGCAGTTAACCCCACGTCTATTCCATGAGGGATTTGGAATTCAGATAAACTGGTTGTCATTACTATCATTTGTCTAAGTCTCCATTTGGGCCATGGAGAAGAGAAGAAGAGGAGAGTCAAGTTTGAGAATTGAATTAGAATAAAATCATGTGCTTCATTTCAGGGATACAAATTGTTAATGGCAAAAGCAGATTTTTATGCAGCACACCTGAGCTAATCCTTTCATAAGCAGATGAAATGAAGGGGCCCATGATGCCGCCTTGTACTGTATTGTTATTATCTATTAGTTAATGTTAATTCATTTCAATTCACGAGGCGAGGATTAAATTCCATGGGCTCTGGATCTGGAAAAGAGAGGGAAGATACTTCACTCACCGTGAGTTGGCCACTCAAGTACTCATCCTTCCATCCAAGCCTGACACTATAAAAATCTTTTGAGCATCATCATGGCCCTTTTGAGAAGCGAACGCATGTGGTTTGGTTACCTGAGACTTGGAGTGTGTGATTTTGTGTGGGTACGCTAGACCGCAAGGGGTAGTAGCCACCTGCTGCCTTGGGTCAGATTCACTATAAAAGTTTTGAGGTGATCGTGATTCCACGTTAAAGATTTATAAGAAATCTCTCTCCAGGATAAGGTTTTTGGTTCTGGCGTCACTTCTCTTGTAGTGGAAAGAAAGTTAGTTCTAAAGTTAGTTCAGGCAATACATGATGAAGAACCATTTTTTACTAATCTGGGTTGGTTTATGGGCTTAAATAGTAAAGTAAAGAATGGGCTCGTGGACATACGAGTTGTAAATAGACTTTTTGGTTAGAAAAAAAAGTTACACTATGGAGTCCCAACACAATACTTATTACACAACCATGCCTTTTTTATTTTACTCACTCGTGTACTTCATTTCATAGCACCCAACTCACAACTCATCCAGGTAGAGTAACGTACACATGGTATAAAATAAAATTAGAATCACCGATTTTGATGATCTCTCCAACCGACCAACTCCAGTTGTCTTATACCTATAAAAAAATCCAACCTTTTATTTTATTTTAGTTACGTAATAGATCATGTTTCCCCATGAAAAAGTGCTGGGTACGTCAAAAGCGTTTACATAAAAACGGTTAAAGAATTATAGGATTCCCTCTTTTGAAATGTGTGTGCTTGTCCAAATTAATAAAATCTACTGGAGAAGGAAAAAAAACTCTGTTTGAACACCTTGAAGCCTCCTCTTCAGTCTAAAGTAACTAAAACTCTTCTTATTATAAATTCTCCAAGTTCCAACTAGGGTCTTCTCTCACATATTCATCATCATCAACATCATCGTTCTTGTAGGGCCTAGTCAGCACTAAGATTGCCTTTTATCTTTTTAACTCGTTGCACACAGACTCATTCTCTCTCTGAAGAAAGATTTTGATTGTTCTTCATCTCTTTCTTCTGAACAGTTTTGGTTTGGTTGGAGAGTAGCTTTTCCTTTCCTCCGTTTTCAATTCCACCCCTCCCAAATATAACGACTCTCTGGAGGAATGCCGGAAGAAAGAAACATCCGAACTTGGCTTCTTTTGCTTTCTTTTCCCTGACTGAGATTGGAGACGGAGGAATATCATAAGAGAATGTGTAAACTTGTATTTATCTCTCTCTATCTTGATTATGTGATGTGCCACAGCATCGCACATATCTACATCTTCTGAAGTAAAACTTGGGTGGAGGAGGCAACTGAAAAAAGTTAACATTTATTTTGTGTTTTCTTGAATTTACGAATTTTTACAGCTTTAGAGATGCAAATCCACAATGATAAATTGCATTTAAATCATTCTCTCTGTCAAACTACCCAAAATTCCGGCTGTACTCTTTCAATACTTTATCTGATGTTCTCCAGCAGTGATAAAAATTGTGAGGTATCAAGAATATATATGCATGGACCATAAACTATGGCATGGACGAAGCAATAAATTTCATGATTCACACAAATCCACAAACTGGCTGATCAAGAAGCACAGCTTCTCTGAAAAATTATGAAATTTTTGTACATTTCTTTTCACGAATCGTGAGAAATTATATAAGCGTTCTGTTAATTTTGCATTTATTTATGGAAGGAGAAGTCAGATTTCATCACCGAGAACCATTATTATAATGGCGAGTATATTTATTATTGCATTCTGATCTTACCAAAAAAACTTTAGGAATGAAATGAAACCAGAATGGAAACTTGGAGGAACTTATTATCTTCTGAGGACAGCCGAGTTGTTGTTGTTGGCCAGCACTTATTGCTCATTCATTCGCCCATCCATATTTTATTCCATTTTATCGTCGGTCGTCACAAGTTAAGTTAAGAGGTAGGTGTGCCCTCCCTGGGCGACTTCCCTTTCAGTGCAAGTCATAGTTTAAAAGGGCAAAAGAAGTTGTATAGTATCGCAAGGCTGACTTTATGATACTGAAATGAAATGATACATACACAAGGAAAGAAGAGGCGTGGTTGCTTCTTTCTTTTGTCCTAAATGAAACTACCACAAATTACATGCAAGTCTCTGAGGACACATGAAAGTAAACGAAACTTACACACACAAACTTTCTTCAAGCTTCACTTTCTCCATAAACGACGACAGAAGAGGAGACAAAGTTAACCAACTTACTTTAGTTTACTGTTCTTGGGATACATCTCTGAAGACAGAGGTCACAAACTCTGACGCTGACTCCTCGAAAAGTAACAGGGTACTTTCCAAATGAGAAAAAGTTGGGAGAAAAGTAAAAGTGGTGCAACTTTCTCTTTTTGTTTCTTACTTGTCGTCCAATATTTATATCCAACTATTGCACGAATAACGAAACTCGCCACATTGTTTAAAACTTCTTCTTGACTCATTATTTTGTTTCATGCAAAGCAAAAGGAACCAAACTGATGATAGTCATTAAACCTGTCAACAAACGCCTAAACAATTTTACTTAGTTTTACTTTATTGCGAAAAAGATGAAGTAAAGATACCGATCTACCCGTTGCGGCGACGCTTTGAGCATGGAAAATAGTTCTAAAATGGCACAAAATTCTTAGATGATTACGCCTCCATATTTCATTATCTTCTGCTGACAGGAATGCAGTTTAATTTGCGTATCAGAGTGTGAGGAAATTCCTTCATAATGAGACTGAAAGTGAGGTGGGGAGATGGAAATTGATTGATAAATGTGATGTGCTTATCATTTTGACCATCTAAATAAGGGGTTATCTCTCAAATTCAATTCAAATTTTATGACGGCGGCGGCCTATGTGACGCTTTGCTTTCAAAGACCTCCAGGGTATTATTATTGACTGGTACTTCTACACACGTAGTATCAAATTGTATCATAACAGATATCTTTGAATAATGAAGTCGCTTGGATTGTCTGACTGAAACCATCTATTTTGTTTACATTTGATTGACTTTGCTTATCATCGTCAAGCTTAAATTGCTCATTTACAATTTAGACGAAATTAAAATGGCTTCTTTTATTAGTTGGATTGAGAACATAAAAAAATCTCGACTTCAGTCTTTTGTCCCTTGTGAAGCAGGCCATTACATAAGCAAACTCATCTTATCTTTAGTTGAATGAATATGTATAATAATAAAATTGGACTTTGTTTAAAATTGGAGGATATTCAAAAGGGATTTGATTTAAAAATTGACGATTCATCCTCCTTTATCCTCCTCTGGGCATTAAAGAGCCATTAAAAAAGTGGGATGGTGGTGTCGATACGAATAGAATAAGAAATTGATGAGGGGAATTTTCTTCACCATCTTATCATCATCTTGTGTGTGTACGATGATACCACCACTTTAAGAGGTCGTTCTTGTTCGTCTGACACTTTTACTTGTTCACTTGACTTGCATTTATAAAATCAAATCAATGGAAAAGAAGTTCCTTCGAGCTGAAATTGGACGTATTGAATGACTCTTGAATATCTCCAATTTAGAAGAATTGAAAACGAGACCCTTTAGAAGAACAAGCCTTTCTTGAGAACATACTCACGTACTTTCTCTATCTCTTCCTTCGTCGGTCCCACCACTGCATAATCTGTAGATTCATCCTGGACATGCAATTTGAGTCTCTCTCTCGGCAGTTTTTTAGTGGAAGGAATGACGAAAAGCCCTTAAGGCGCTTCAAAAAGTGAAGAAGGTGGACATTCAATCAAGTATGAAGAGAAGGCTGGACATCACATCAGCATTCGACAGCCTGATCTATCCATCTTTTATTCCAATTCATCTGCCAGTCAGTCAGTCCGAGGTTTGTCCGTTGAGAAATTGGAAATGGGATGGAGAAACATTTAAGAGGATGAATTTAAAGAAACATATCGAAATGAAGAAGAGACAGGATAACAATAAATTTTCATCCCTTTTGATGACGTGAGTGTAATGCGTATGTTGTTAGCAAGGCTTGTATTGAACAGAAAGCAGAGTTGTCCTAATGATGAGAGATTATGTTTCATCATCATATCATCCAGTGCGTACGTTCTTCGAATAATGTTTATGCGTGCTGCTGTTGAGTAATACTTTTGCGACGATGTGTCTTCCCTACTGATTACTTTTGGACTTGGAATTAGAATTAGAATTACCAAATCCAGTCAGATCACTTCCTCAGATGTTGGCACCTTGGCCCTTATCAACAACTGAATCTTCGTTGCTCCTTCTTGTAGTCAAAACTGGTACTCGGATACCTTGTCAAGGAACAAAAAATGCCTCTTTTTTAGAGTCCCTGTTCAAAGGTTTTATAGGCATTCCAAATTTATTTTAGGGTTCTTTGATCCGCTCAAAAACAAATAGGCTGCATTAAATTTACCGACGAACGAAGGAGCAACTACTTTTTGTTCTTGGTAGGCCATAAACCACGATGAAAAATTTCCAATTTGAAAGTTCAAACGGCCATAACGAAGTCGATAAAGGAGTCAAGTTGCACTGCTCAGAATGATTTAAGTGATGCGTACTTATGTAAAGGAGAAGACTTCCTAAGGAAATCGAAAGACGCTTTCTCTTCTTCAGCAGTTAGTATTTCGTAACTTGAATATGCGTGAAAGAAAGCTACGCTTAGGAGGACATCCTTTGAGAGCACTTGAGAGTTCGGATTATCTGCCTTGATATTGGCTATACAATATCCAAAAGAAAGACCATGTTCTTATCCGTTGGACTATTAATACACACTCTCTGTCTTCTTGCAGGAGTGTCCCATGTTATTTATGACCTGCTTTAAAAAAAGTTGGAGGCATAACATAACGTAGACGCAACTTTCCTTCGAGCTTAGTGCTTAGAAATTCCAGGTAGAGATATATGTCGTTATCCATCCTACCGATTAACTCCATGAAGGAGAACCAAGAAGAATGGGAGAAAGAAAAAGGAAAAGTGTATCTTTGTTCGTTGTCTTGTCTCATCTCATCTCATATTCTCTCAAATGGTTTTTTGATTACAGCCTCCAGTCAATAATTTGATCCTAATTCATATCCTGCGGTCAACATCAATTCCATCCTTTGTCCACAATCACCACACAATAGACATCAAGGGGAGATGGACTGCATTGTGTGTACTTAAATTTCCATCTTGAATCATGAAACCACCACCTTCAAGATTTCAATTTTGTTTTCTCTTTACAACAATAGCCAAGAAAGAAAGAGTCTTTCGTTTTTTTTACTCAAATATTTATTCCAGAGGATAGGAGTCTCGTCTTTTGATATGCCTATCTTTATTATTTATCTTTCGCTTATTTTTCCCATTTTCATTAAACAATGGAGATACTTCTTTAGAGATGTAAAAGCTGAGTTGTGAATGTCCATCCCAATCGAAAGGCACTAAAGATC
>JAQIWU010000022.1:0-51616 GCA_034696445.1 Isotomiella minor
CGCTTTACCCCTAAAAAGTGTAATGACTTTAATCAGGATTCATCAAGCTCTTTACCTCACAACTTACCATTAAATTGCTACAATTTTGTACACTTGCTTATCTCTATAAAAAGCAAGGCCTTGCTAAGCCAAAACGTATGAGTTACATTGCCCCAATGGTTATTACAGCCTTAAGGTCACCGTCGTTAGAAAATGACGACCGGCCAAACGTTTTTGAAGTGTTCTTCTACAAAAGAGAGGATGAGACTGTCGAGCAGTTTTTTTTAGTCCTCTACGTTCAACTGTGAACTTCAAAAGAGTGAGTTGCATAAGGAAGGAAGGAAGGAAGGTGTATAAAGCAGAGACATAGACACGACGGCAAGCATGGTGGTATGGTTTGCTGCTGCATGGTAAAAATTCGCAGAAATTCCGGGCAGGACGGGCATTAGGCTTATTACACGTCGTCACAAGAAAGTCCATAGTCTGTTCTGTAGCGAGTGCAATAACACTTTGATACCCGGGTGGGCATAGCAAAATCTGGTACATTTTCGCAATTCTATATATTGCAACTTTCTCCTCGTGTGTGCAGTTCTTTAATGCGCCTGTCGCCTCATAAAAAAGTCTGAGGTTTTTGCACATTTGCAAATCCTTGGGAGACAATGCAATAAATCACAGAGAGACATTGACGCTGCAATTTTGGCTTCTTGGCAGTTATGAATTTCTGCCACCCACAATTTCAGGATAAACGAACTTCATGAAAGACAAAAATGTGACTTAAATTGATGACACAAATTCCAGCTAAGGGCAGAAGAAACATTCTCGCTTTTGATTTTAGGGTTTATTGATAGGGGTTTAAGAAACTAGAAATACAACGTTAATAATAACTCATAAATTAATTAATTCGTCCAGGGTTAACTTGTTTTGATGATTCACCTCCAAATAGATGGAATGAGCGTCAGATCTGTTGTCGTCTTCTTCCATTGTTAAGGATGTAAATTGTATCCCCTGTAACCAAACAAGTAGTGATGACATGATACACAGGCAACTGTCCTGAATTGCTATGACGACTTGACTTACGGAAGTTTGATTTTCATAAATATATGCGTCGTCAAGACGGAGACGAGGACACAGATGAATCCTACCGCAGTCATAAGATAATAGCCCAAGCGACTGTGGGACTTGTAGGTTCCACTGTAGCCGTGATTATTATACAGAATTATAAACCCGAGGCCACCCACGGTGAATAGGAAGCTGGATGCCAGACCCTCCAAGATGTACTGTCCATTCACTCTGTAAGGCATGAAAGCCACCTATAGGAAAGACCAAAAGAGAAGACACGTTATCCCTGGATGTATGAGGAGACTTGGCTTGAGGGATAATAATGAACACTTACCGGTCTGGACATGCCTCTCTCGTCCACCGTGCTCCCCACCCCAGGAGGCTCAACAATGACATCATAAATAACACCTAGGTGGTTCATATCTGACAGTCAAAAACCAGACACACCCAAAGCAATAGTTAGACACGAACCTGCGGTGACTAAGAAGTATGAAAAGAGAGCCAGAGAGAAGACGACCATTGCAGAAGGCTGGACCTGTCATATAAAGGAAATGATTTTAGACCCCAAAATGAGGATAATGTAAATTAATTACCAGCCATGAGGGTTTTCTAAGTTTGAGGTTTGGGACGGCCAAGAGGGAGAATGGGACGTTGAAGATAAGCTCCATTGCAAACCAGGGTTGCCTTATCTTTCGTCGTCGTCAAGACAAAAACCAAGTTCAAAAGACCGGATGAAAAGAGAGACACTGTTTTATTATTGCTGACTTGGACACACAGCTGGTTTCTTTTTCCGTCTCTGGAAAATAATTGGCTTTTTTGACAACTCAACATCACTGGTTCGGGGCACATTGCGACCTCCTCCCGCTCTTGATTTTTGTTTTATTTCCATGAAAAAAGCTAAGAAAATTTGGCAATTTTTCTGATTTTTTTGGAAAACGTGGAATTTCAAATAGATACAGTGCAACTCACATACATTTTTTGGGTTCCTTGAGAGAGTTTAGTTTATTGAATTTCAAATGGACTGACTGTGCAAAGTCCATGAAAGTGATGATATGTCATGCAGCGATGAGGAAAGGCTAAAAAGAGTCTTTTGTATGGAGTAATTTACATATTGAAAACAAGGCTAATTGCAGAATTATTGAGGATTTGCATAAGGTGACTCCTAATGGTTTGCATGGAGGGAAGGAGACAAGGAGAGCCGAGGGGGGCATTCAGACAGGACGGTTGCCAAGGAGAGGAGAGGAGGCGAACGGGTGGCTGAAGCTGGCGTCTCTGCTCGGGCAAGGAGCGTACTTTCCACTGGGCCATATCAACCTCCACGACGCCTCACTCTCCTAACCCACACTACGCAGTCAGGAGCAGACCCGAGCACAACAATTCAACTCATTTATCAAGAAAAATCACCGGCAGAATAACTTTCAACTCTTCCAAAAGGTGAGGTTTCAAAAAAGGGTCCTTTCCCTTTTGTCCAGGGTCAGACAGGGCCCTGTTGACTGTCTCCCTTCCAGGGGTCCCTGACCCACGACTCCCGCTCTTTAAGTTGTCTCTTTGAAAAGGACCCCTCTCTACTCCCCTTGTTTTTCTCTTTGTCTTCTAGTCCATCAACATTTTTAATGCCAGTTATTTTTTTGATTGTTGTTTTGATTGCAGGGACGACATTATGGCAGAGATGAACCATGCGTCGGGGGGAACGACCGTGCTGGCGGCGGCGGAACAGCATTTGGTCACCGTGGCAGCAGCTACGACAGCTGCGGTGGATTTGGAACTGGGTGGCCAGGGTGCGTCACTTGTCAGGCGGCCCTTTGATCCAGTCGTCCATGAGCTGGATCAAACTTTCCGCCTGACAAAGTACGCGGATTTGAAAGGATGAGGGTGTAAAGTCCCCCAGGAGGTTCTTACGAAACTCTTGGAGGGATTACAGGATGACCCAAGTGCCACCCAGGACTACATGCAACTTGGAGTACCTAGCCTTGGTGAGCATATATATATGTTACTTATTTACGAGTCTTTTCCTTCATATTGAGCTACTGTTGGTAATTTCCATAGGAATTGGAATGGATGCTAGTGTGAGCCCTTTACGACATGCTGGACTATGTATGGTTCAAACCACAGACTTTTTTTACCCATTGGTTGACGATCCCTACATGCAGGGTAAGTATAAAAGGAATGTAGCATTTTTCTTTGACAAGGACGCGTCTTTCTCTTTTTTGTCACCTGTAGGAAGGATTGCGTGTGCCAATGTGCTGAGTGACTTGTATGCAGAAGGAGTGACGGAGTGTGATAACATGTTGATGCTTCTGGGAGTTTCAAGCAAATTGACTGATAAAGAAAGAGATGTTGTCGTTCCTCTTATTATGAGGGGATTTAAGGTTTGTGCTTTAAATTGTACGAGTAATATTATTAATTGCTGTATTATTGTCCTTCGGTAGGATGCCGCTCTAGAGGCTGGGACTTCCGTGCGCGGTGGGCAAACCGTTGTAAATCCCTGGCTGACCATTGGTGGAGTGGCAACGTCTGTTTGTCAATCCCAAGAACTTATCATGTACGTTGATGCTTTGTTGTCTTATTTTTGATTATTTTACTGATGTGCTCCCCCAAACATTTTAATAGGCCAGAGAATGCTGTTCCTGGAGACGTCCTTGTTCTCACAAAGCCTTTGGGAACCCAGGTAGCTGTAAATGCCCACACGTGGCTGGATATGCCGGAACGTTGGAACCGTATTAAACTCGTTGTAAGTGAGGATGATGTACGAAAGGCCTACAATAGATCCATGGACTCCATGGCAAGACTGAATCGGACCGGTTAGCTAAAAGACATTTTTAAATTATTGCTTGATTGATTGCATACCTTAATTTTTGTATTTTATCCAGCTGCACGACTGATGCACAAATACAATGCCCATGGGGCTACGGACGTAACTGGATTTGGACTCCTAGGACATGCACAAAATCTTGCTCGCAACCAGAAGACGGAAGTGTCGTTCGTCATTCATAATCTTCCTGTTATAGCCAAGATGACTGCCGTTGCCAAGGCGTGCGGTAACATGTTCCAATTACTCCAAGGATTATCGGCCGAAACATCAGGTACACCTGACGTGCTCATTTTTGGATTCTAACGAAATTAAGGATATTAACGGTTATGACCCGACAATATATTAATCAATTGACTGCACTTTAAATAAAGGTGGATTGCTGATCTGCTTGCCACGTGAACAAGCTGCTGCGTATTGCAAAGACATCGAGAAAACTGAAGGTTATCAAGCTTGGATCATTGGTATTGTTGAGAAGGGCAACCGCACAGCGAGAATTATCGACAAACCAAGAGTAATTGAAGTTCCAGCCAAGGAAAAGGATGGCGAACTCTGGTAATTTGTTTATGGACCATGATCTTGTTGAATAAACAATTCATAATCTCCTTCACTCATTTGTGAGTAATTTCTGATTTTTTCTAGATAGATAACGTAGTTTCTCCTTGTACGGGTGTTGTTAGTTGACAATTTATGTGTAAGGCCTTACGTTTGTACTCTTCCTCCCTTTCTTATCATCTCAGACGTTTTTACTTTTATCATCTCTTGAAGTTGTAGCTATTGTAATTTTAGTATTGTGAAGGAGGACGGAGCATTGTATGAATGATTTGAGGTAAATGGCATATTGTCACCCTTACATCAGGATAATTTTTAATGTCTCCACCCTTGTGTCAATTCCTAATTCATGTTACTTGCTAGCGTAATCCAATCCACTGGAACAGCGGAATGAAAGAAGAGGATCGCAATAAAATTGTCTTTTACTAAGATTTCATAAATTGCGTTTATTAAGTCATTTCAGTCATCGTCAGTTAATATAGATTGAATTAGCGATATAAAATTCACATTTCCGGAATGAATTGTTAGCTTAACCCTTTAGAGGGACTAGAGAGTTCATACATTATATAAAGTAATTCATCTATTTGCTCAGTTATATAATTAAAAATCCAAGTACTGGATGGACGGTTGAAAGTTGATTGATGACACGTATAGAATAAATGACGAATACAGGTTTGATTGGTTGCGGATAAGGCACATAATTAATTAAAAGGACGAGTAGTTAAGTAATTAACTGTTCGCTCGCACAGTGACTCCTAAATATTTTGAAGAAATGCCAATTATTTCAAGGTATGACGTAGGGTGAAAGGACTTTGCAGTAACGTTGGCTGGGTTTCGATAACCCTTGCAACAAGGTTGTCAATATAATCCTCCATATCACTCAGTTTCTGTTTCTGGTATTCCACAGTAGCTTGAAGGTTGATAAGGATTTCAATAAGGTCCTAGGGAAAATTGCAGCATTTAGAATTTTGTGTTAAAACAGAGCGACAATAGTGTGTGCTGTGATATACCTCTCTGGACTTCGATTCGTACTTTCTGATCATCTCTCTTGGTAACCTGGTTTCATGCTGCGAGTCCTTGCTCATCCGTATGGGATTTGTCACTGCAATGGGAGTTCCCTTCTGATTGTCATCTTCTGGAAGGAACATTACCGTAGGTGAGATAACCAATCATGTAAGCAACTAATACCCACCTTGTTTGTGGTTACTGCCGAAAATAGAGGCCAGAGATTCCTTAACCGCATGTCTTAAGGACTCCTTTGATTTTGTGTTTGGTGATGGTAATGGTTCTACAGGCGCGGTCTTTGGGGGTGGTTCATCCACCTTCACTTGTCTTGGTTTCGGGACAGGTTCTTTGATTTCAAGTTGCACATTCTGCGACGCTATTGTTTTTGATGGCTTGGGTGACACTATTTCCTAGACAACAGAAAAGGACAATTAATTTTTAGAGTCCCCTTTTTAGTTTTTATATCATAAATAGGGGCAGGCAAAACGTTTTACCATTTCGTTGTTGTCAGATTTAGTGGATACACTTGATATTGGCTGCGGCTTTTCCAGTTCTGGCGAATGAGAGAAATCCGGAATAATTTCCACTGAAAAATGATTACAATTAAAGTACAGTGACAGGACAGAAAAAGGAGAAATCAAGTATAAATTACCACTCTTGGTGTCAAAGTGAGACTTTTTCCCAAATAATTTCGATTCCCAATCGTCAATGGGACCAGCACTCCATCGATTTAGGGTAGGTTTCGTTTCAGACGGTTTTTCCGGAATGGTAACTTGTTTGGCTGGTGGTGGCGTGTAGTTCCTTCTCATCAGGTCACTTCCTCCGAGATTTTCCAAAGAATCCTCTTTTGGATTTGGTAAGGCTGCTTGTGAAGTACTCAATGAACTATGGCTACTTCGATGGGACAATTCGTCAAACTGAAAACATCAATGCTGATTATTTATACAGAAGCAAATTATATTTTGTAGTACGCACTCTAAATTCGTCTTCATCATCACTGATGACTCCAGGATCCGCAACATCACTGCGAAGTGAGCCTCGATTAACTCTGACAAACTCCGAACCAGAAATGCTTGTCTGTTCTGGAATCACACCAAACACATCGTCTTTGTGCTTTTTCTTCCCTCTCCCCGGGAGTGTGGACACTTTGTGACCAACAGCCTTAGCCAAATTTTTGATACTGGCCTTTTTCTCTTTTCCCAAGCTCAGGAGGCTTCCACCTGTTCAAACCGAAACAAGTTTCAAACTTTCACTTTGACATTTACAAATTACATTCTTTACTAACCCATCTTTTGAGATAAATTTCCCAAAGAGGTACGAATGCCCTCCTTCTTATTGACATCGGCAAGACTTGCTGCAGTATTAACCCCAGATTGCACCGTGAACTGAACCTTCACCTATTGAACAAGAAAAAATTATAACATGAGATGAGTTCATAAGGGAAAATGTTAACTGTATATCAACTTCCGTGACTGTATATTACCTCAATTTCCCCTCTGTTTTTGTTCTTTTTCTCTTGACCAGGTTTACTCTTTAGTTCATACCACTTATTTTTTGGCTTGTCGTACACATCGAATTCGGCAAGAGGAATGGACACTTGGCCCAAAAACTCATCTCCGATAAAATTCCTATGTAGGACGGTCAGTATGATGTCTGCCTTGTTCCCATGTCGTGGAATTTGTCTATCCGATGGCAAAAACAATCATTCATTGGTCTCATTCTCATTCATTTTCCAGATTAGAATAATTGTCTTACAATTCGCATTCTTCATGCCATTCCGCAGGGTCGGTCACCTTGTCTTTGACCGAAGTCTGATACTTCTCCTTCCCTAAAGCAATGGTAACGTAGGCATCGTTGGTTGCTAAAAATAAAAGAGGAGGTTATTCATCAAATATCATCATCATCAAACACATTCAGTCCTCATAACATTAATGCGCCATCACGTTCATCTATCTTTCCCAAACCGCAAGTGTGTATGATGTGTTAAAATTTGCTATTCTAGTTGTGAGAGTAGAACAAGGCATTGAATTTGAAATTAACTACAAAGATCGAGGTCATTTCCGTCAAATTGTTTAGAGTTGCCATGACAATTCCTTTGCTCTCTGGAATGTTTTCAAGTCTGTTCAATGTAGCAGCAGCAGCATTGTTGCATTGAATAAAATAAAATATCTCATTACATGAATGTAGGCAAAGGCGAAGGTCACAAACTTCGGATGAGTTACGTATGTTCGACCCACATAACAAATGATACAGATACAAAACAACTGGACCATGTCTCAGAACTTAAAAAGAGAGATGGGATCTTAAGAGGAAGCACGAATGGACGGATGAATGCCTTCGCCTAAGTATTACTTCATTGTTTATGCGCTTATCAGATCATTAACTATGGCTGTTTGACTTACCATTCTTCCCCTTCTGGAGCAGTCCTCTGGCTCTTTGAACTGAAACCACATACATAAGAACAAGGTCATCATTTGTTGACAATCAAACCAAAGAAATGAAGTACCTGTCACTTGGACATGTGTCGGAGTCCACATTGTTGTTCCCAAACCACCACCGGCCTTGATGATGATTAATTAATCCCAAATTGCTGATGACGATTGAGCAGTGAAGAATCCAACACACTTTTTAAAAATGCCTTTTGTCAATGATTATTGGCAGCACCACAACTATTTAAAAAAATTGGAATACGTTTGTTGAGGTGGAATTGTTGTCTGGTTTGTAATAATAATTAAATTATTAAAATTACTATAAAAGGACGGAGAATGATACAATTGGAATGGAATGCGTCATCATCATCATGAATGACTGATTTATAAAAACTAACAGGACTTATATAATTCCCTGCTACAGCACAGCTTGCCAAAAGCTACAAGCTCTATCTGCTTGACACATTACAACTTGCATTGTGTATTTATCCTCTCCTCTCTCCCCTGCCTCTAAAACACATTCTCTCTATTCTATTCTATTCTATTCTTCTTTATCGTTCACTCAGGTATGCTTTTAATACCTTGCTTTGATTGAGCAACTTTATTATTATTAATGCTTTTAACATCATCATCCTTTTACTAACTAAAACTAAACTGCAAGGTAGTGGCACTACTATAATCTGCGCAAATTATTATTGTTATTCTTGTTGCTTTGCTTTGCTACACGTTGGCTTGGCCTTTTGGAGGATATGTCTCACTCCTTGGGGCTTATTAAATAAGGGTTAAGTTCTGCTTTGTCGTCGTCGTTGCCAACTCAACAATCGTTAGTAGTACGTAATGTAGATAGTTATATGACGTGAAGAAGAAGAAGGGAATGGGAATGATGATGATGATTCAATAATATCTCACAAAGGAAGAGGTAACACAATTACAATTAATTAACTTAAATTAACTCCAATATGCGTGGGTGAGGACGAAGAAGAGGATGTTGTTTGAACAGGAAGGAAGGGCCTTACCTACTTTGATTGAAAGAATGATGCTTGTTTCAACTTAAAAAAATGGCAGTGTTGCAATTTGCAAGCAAGAAGAGGTAAAAGAGTTCAAGTTGTCTCAGGGTGCCCCAAGTGTTGTATGACCCTTTGCAGTTGTGGTGTCTAAAAATATGATCTCACAAATCTGGATGACGCTTTTGGACTGGAGTTTTGACGTGATGCGAAAGCAAGAGTCCACTTGGCTTATCATCATCAGTTTTTGCCCTTTGTGGTCACCTACCTCATTCAATTTCAATTTCCGACGAAACTATTTTTGCAATAGAGCGGAGCGGTGGGTGGATTGGAGGGACGATGGTGCCATTAGATAAATTGAGAATCAAAAGCTTACAAAAATAACAAACACTCTAAATTTTATGGTATTTTATGACTTGGATGAGATTTAGATTTAGATGTTTGATTTGCTTTTTTTATTCACCTTTTTCCTCCCTCGAGCCCCGACAATTTATTTTATTGCTTTATATAATAATAAAGAGAATTATCACAAATGCAGGTCAATCTTTTGATACTAAAAAAAATGATAGAATGTTGTTGAAAACATAACCGTGCTTGCTTACTACGTTTCGCATTTGTCATTTCATGGTATGTAAGTAAGTACTTAGGTAAGGTAGTGACGTGGAGGAACATGGAACAATTCGGCGGAGAAGCACTAGGTTCTGTATTCTGCCTTTGTTGTTATTGTTATGGCGTATCTTTTGCATCACAAATGTACTTTCCTGGAAATTGGGATAGAAAATATTTAATAGAGCAACAAACAAAAGGCAGGAAATAGACACTTACCAGAAACAAACCGCTTTTTGACCAAAGACACCCTGTACCCGGAGTCAATAAGCTCAAATTCACATCCGGAAAGTGTGAAACCCTCGCAGCTAAATTGTGCTGCCACTGTCCCCTGAACAAGGAGATAGCATGTTAGAAAGGGTCGTCATGGGTACTTGGTATTCTAATGTTAATTACCGCTGAACTAGGGCCGCTGTCAATGTCAAATCGAGCTCTCAAAGACCCCATGTCATGATCAGGGGATGTTGCTGAGAGGGTGGGAATCTTCCAACAGGCTCGGTTGGTGTTAGGAAACCTACGTAAATTTACATGATTCTCAATGTTTCCACTTCAAGGTAGACCACTGGCATATATACTTACCATTGACCAGAGGGTTTGGACTGCATTGATTTGACTTGTCCGTCCACAGGAGCTGCAATACATATTTGAGACAGTGGGACAGACTCAGTAGTCGTTTTCTGCGAAGTGTCAGAAGAAGAGTCGTCTGACTCTAATTCAGTTGCATGACTGTTGTACTTGTAGTCAATTCTAAGATCAGTCTGCTGGACTTCACATTTCCAAAATGCTATCAAATGTAAAGGGCACGACTTAGCACCAGGCTTCGGTTTTATCTGTGATGATTCAGAAATGAAGAGTGTTCAAGTTTGCATTTCATTGGTTTGACAGGGATCATTAGACTTACATGATACTTAAGTACATCAATGTTAAAGTATGAAGCCGACGGATTCTGTTCCGCTTGAGTTTTTAGAAGAGCAACCAAGGCACGTGGTTCAAATTCAAAGCTAATGCTGTGCGCATCTTCGCGAACTCTGAAAAGCAGGAATGGAAGATTATTTCTATGTGGTCTTTTACAATTGGACCCAGTGGGACTTACAACTTGACCAGATCAGATTTAGTTTCCAATTGCTCCAAAGTCTGGTTACTCCGAACTCTAAACTTGAGTTGAACTGGTGATGGATTAGCTACAAAAACCTGTATGATTCCAGCTGGGAACGATAACATCATATCACCGGTCATTTTTACTTGGCACCTGCGACAAATAGACATTTTTTTAAATAGAATATAATCCTAGCACTATGGCGTCCCACTCACTTGGTCTCATCGTTTCCCTTGAAATAGGCATGAATGATTTCATGAAATGCAACGGCAAGAGGAATGGAGTCATTAACTCCTAACGTCAATGGAGACGGTCCGCGAGAACCTCCAAAGTGAAAGGCACTTTTAGAGTCCCCTCCAGTGTTTAGCGTATTCTCTGCTTTTGTGACTTTGGTCATGGGCGAGGGACTGTTGGAAGCGGAGGAGGATGAGGGAACTTGATAGTGTTGAGACAAGGCCTCTTGTCTAGGACGAGATGAGGGTCGGGGTATGGATGTTGCCAAATTACTCGTGGGAGTGTTTCTATTTGGTCTCCCAGTTTCCATGAAAACTGAAGGCTGGATCTCCCCAACTTCTGCAAATAGGTCCCCAAGATCTAAATGAAATCGAAATTATGAGTCCACAAGACAATATTTTACAGAGTGCTTAAGTGGGGAAAGCAAACCTGCATAACGGGAAGTGGGGGCTTTGCCAATGGCACTTTGATTTTGACCGCTGTTATGATTTGACGAAGAACTGGGGATGAGTGGTGGAGCGATAAATGGATAGCTTGCTTGTGGAGGCGAGACACTGCCAATTTGTTGTGACACAGACTGTGACCTCTTCATATGGCCATCAGCAATGTGAACATCATTCGCGATCCTTTTCCCCTGTAACAATAACGTAGCTATAGCTAAAAAGCTCTGTGAGCGGAAGAAGTGTCTTACAGTTACATTAATTCCTATTGAAGACAAGGTCATATTTTCTACTGTTGAGCGCAGCTCATCTACGCTGGCACTCAGGGGTGCGGTTCCATTAGCTAAGGGTTTTATTTCGACGTGCAAACGTCGACTAGGCTCTTCATCTAGAACGTCCCATTCCATTAAGTCAGACACATGTAATTGGTATATAACCCAATTGAAATACTTACCAGAGTCAGTGTCTGAACTAGAATAGAAGGTGTTAGCTCCTGCTTGATCATCTCCCCACCCATGGAGGTGTTGAGGGCGAACGCTATATCCTTCAGCATCAACCTCCAGGTCGAGCAACGTAGGACCACTTTTGATGTCACTACATGTTAAAATAAAAAGGTATAAAGTGAAACATCCAAGACTTAATTTTGTCTCAATGTGGTCGTCTTCTTTACCTATCCGCTTTACCCCCATTTTGCTGCTCCTGCTTCTCTTTCTTTTTAGCTCGGCGTCCTCTCAGAAACCCTGTCATCAACAAAGAAAATCATTAACAAGTTTTCCAAACATAACAAATTTGTGCAATGTGATTCATTAGTCAAGGGTATGTAAGTGCTGTGCTTGCATTATAATTATGCAGTACTGTGCCCTTAAGAAATACTCGAAAACAAAATAAAAAGTTTAAGAAAATCAGGTATAAATCTAGGCGTATAACAAAGGTCCTGTGTGCAATTAGTTGGTTTGATTTACATTTTGATCCCATTGAAGCTAAATTGTAGTTGTAGACGTTGGTGGAAGAGGAAGTAGGAGTACAACAAGTAGCAGAGTCTAATTGTCCTACAACGGAAGACTCCGAGTTTGGAAAGTCAACAGATCCTTTATATTTAAAGGCTGAAAAAGGACATAGTCATTCATTCTACGTCAAATCTACAGATTCAAGCAACACGACTTCATCTAAGAGTCACTGCTCTTTAGTTACTGTTTAGCACATTAGCCCTTGAACATACCCTGAGACTGAGGAATAAAGAGATTAAGAAGAGATGTCGTTCTGCGAGATCCTCTGAATGATCGTATATCGTGGACAAAGTATTCATCATTAGCATTACCTTCCCGTTTTTTCTCACTAGGAATTGGAGCCTTTTCTAGAGATGACTTGTCTTCAGAGCTCCCACCACTTCTTTGGCTTATGGCATCCGCTGTAGGGATATCTTCAACGGTTTCTAACACTGGGTCTACACAGAAAAGGCACAATCAATTAATAAAAACCCTCTCTACAAGGTTCTTAAAGTCTACACTCACTTGGTCTTTCCTTTCCAGTTGACTTGTTGGTGATGAACTTGACCAGCATTTCTTCAATACTTAATTGGGAGCACATTTCGCGAAATCCAACATGGATCTACAGTTGTGTAGAATACCTGAGTAGTTTCATAATTAACCGTGCTTAAACGTGTAAGTACCTGTCCAATTAGTGAGTGGTTGTCTTCCATGAGCACCGCATAAGCTTCTAAAAAGTCCTTCATTTGATTCAAGTAGATGGCTTCAAGGTCTTGAAATCGCTGCAAAATTGCAAAAGGCAATGTCAGTATCTCTTTATTCTCCACAAGTACAGGGAAACCTTACATGACATGCTGCTGAGAATTTGGTAACGTAGTCTTCCGTGGAACTTTGGTACTTTTCAACCCACGACTTGTACTCCTCGTAGGCTTTTCTCATCTTTGCCTCAGTCTTTTCAACATCTTTTTGTGACACGTCTTTTTGAGACTTTTCATACTCCAGACATCGCTGCATGTATATGGCTTTGGTTTTAGACACCATGGATTTAGAGGTAAGGTGAAACTGAACGGCTTCCATAGTTGCGGATTCCTGATCCTTGACTAACTTGTGCTTCTTTTGCAGCTCATCCGAGTACTTTCCAACTTCCTTGAACATCTCTTCCAGTTTCTGTGCCAGTTGTCCATGGGCTGAGGACAGTTTCTCAGAAGAGATTTTCAAGAACTGCCACATTGGCGAAAATGACCCATGAGGACACCCGTTGGACGCGGTTTTGGCCAACTTGGCCAATGTTTTGCTGTGTGATTCTTCCGCCAGGAATCTTTAAGAAGCACAGTTAGTACATCAAGGGAAATTCCGATACTCATGCTTCCTTTCATACCTTTCTTTGAAAAAGTCCCCAACATCTTTGGTACTGGTGAGACCATACTTTAGGTTTTGAAATAGCACATCCACCCCACTGTTCTTGGGTCCTTCTCCCTGTACATGAACATAGAAATCATTGTAGGACTTGAAATACGACCGTAACGATGTAAAGAACTCACCCAAAAGTTATCGCTAAAAAGGACCGTCATGATATGTACCCATTCACTAAAACTCCTGGCTCGCTTATCACTGTAAAAGTCTTAACATCTATGGACCTGTAGGCGTTGCTACTGCAACCCCATTATGGAATGTCGAACAGGATTGACTTTGATTGTTGTACTGTACTCATCTTCAAAGAGTTAGTGCACTTAAATGTTTATTGGAATGCGCTATGGAATTTCGCTTTATAGATAAGTTTGTACGCCCTTTCTTCTTATGCGTAGAAAGTGAGCTAGGAATGGCATTGTACATTTACTTAATTGCATGTGTAAAAATAGAGCTTTTCTTTGTTTCCTCAACGCTGGAATTCAATGCTTGTTGCTGAAATAATAAGTAGGTTTGTAATAATAAGGCATGCGGAAATTGTGTTCAGAATTGATATGAATAAATTTGGATTCCTTTTTGTAGGCATGGCACAGAGACATTCTGTCTTTCTTTGAACTGTTTAACGATTTAAGTCACTTACGATACTACTCTGGAAAATTGCACTTTGTACCATATATAAGTATTTAAGTAGAGTTCCCATTCATAAGTCAGCCTAAAAACTTTTTAAGGAGTTTTAAAACTGCGACGAAGGAATTCTAATTGATAATTTTGTAGGTTTTATTAAGTACAAACTGTTGCGGATTTTAGATTTTTTTAGACGTCAATGTTTCTTTTTTTTTATGGAAGTTCCTCCTCCTAAAAGTAATTACTTAAATAGCGAATAAATAGTATTTGGTATATAATGCCATAGATAGAACTTCACATGATAGGATTCTCTTCTGCTACACCATCTCTCATGCTCCACTTATTCTATACACCTCTTCTCCCACTACCTCATCATCTCTCTCTCTGCATTACGCGATACGATACAAAATACAATCATGAATCATGCCAACAACCCTTTTTTCCTGAATTTTGCATTCTTTCTGTTCGTCTATCAATGGTGGGGTTGGTCAACCAGAGACCCTTAGTCATGAACTCAGTTCCTACTGTCCTGGGTCAAAGTTGAGATTGTTCCAACCTGGGGCACTGTGACACGAATGGTCTTGCCCTCATTTCGGCATGGGAGTAGGAGTTACTTATAATTTTAAGATTTTTAGGCAGGTTTACTCATTGTGGTTATATTTTTCAACTGAATCTCTCCGCTTGGTACGGCTTACCACGGCTTTGAAAAAAACTATCTATGCAATGTGGGTGAACCTTTAAACCTAATTCTGACATTAGCACTATCCACTTGACTTCTATTACTTCAGCAGAGGGTTGCGATATTTGATGCTGAAACTATGCAAATAAATGCATATGCGCATATAATTACCGAGATATGTAGAAATAAATGGCTTCAATATTGCTCGAAAAATCCACCTTCTTTTGTGGACTGTTTTCAACTATTTTTAAATTCGCTTTTTTATTATTTTTATGCAGTTCCTTCATCTGAAGATGAAGGAAATTTTGCATCTTGTCTCGTTATAATTTTATATCAACGGAGGAATACCTATGAAGAGAAGTCTTGTTGTATTTTTTTTGTGCTGAACTGAATTTCAGAACCAAAATGTAATTACAAAGTTGTCCAGGTCATTTTATTCAAAGCGTCAATGCAGACAAAATATGCTCGGTTAGCATTGCTGGATATATCTTCTCATGGGGTACAATGATACAAGCGTATAAACACCGTAACAAATCTAATAATGACTTCATCTATCTTGAATTGTTCATCAGAACTAAGTGACAATTATGGTTAGAAAGGATCATTAATTACGCAAATTTAAAAAGTGGTGGGGTCAATCATTTGACGAGTGGTCATTACGTAGAAACTGTGCAGTTATTTTTGAAAAAAGAATGGAAGGTGTTTTTTGGTCAAACCGCACGACATATTTAAAAGAATTGAACAATGTCCCCTGTTCCTGTCATCGTAGTCCCGTTAGATTCTGTCACTTACGACTGGATAGACACAAATGTATATAGCGTGTGACCAAAAAAGTTAACATGACTCTGTGATGAGGACATTTTTGCTATCAGCCACTCATCAAATAATGAACCAACAAAGAGAGTCGAGTCCAAACGTATTTTTTTGTTAAGTGGGGCGCAGTGTATGTCAACGGAATCATGAAAAATTCAGGTAGAGTTGATTGACAACTAACTGGACACCGAGAGGACAAAGCCAGAAGTGAATGAACCAACCAACGTTGGATTTTTATTTTTACGATGCGTTGAGTGCTTGTCGCTTCATCTGTGGCTTTCTAATGTGACATGCAACCATAATAATAATAAAATTACTTGGATCTACGGCTGCATCCGGTGACAAGATCATGAAGATCATGAGACCATGGTGCATCAGAACGCGTCGTGTCTCAACTTTCCCCATCTCAATTTCTTATCCAATACAACTTTTACTGAATGAACCGAATCCGGCAAATAACGTCACCGCATATCTAATCTTGCCCAAAACGCTTCTAATTACTTAATCATCGTTTGAATTAATTAACATAAATTTGACTTGGCCAAGAGTCCATGAAATCCAACGACATTCCTTAAAAATCAATCCAACTTATCAACTTATGAAAATAAGCAACGCGATGACAAACGTTAAGACTAATCCAATTCACTAAATGACTCAATTTGATTCCTTCATTGTTGACTGAGACCGAAAAGATGACGAATGAAAGCAATACGTTAGTGAAAAACCCAGGTTAAAGGCCTTACGTATCTACTTTACACGAATGCATCCAGCGTTTTTCTACTTGTACGGTACATTTAATGGATAGGTAGTAATAAATAACGACCGTTGGTGTAGGAAGAGAAATTTTTAATTCTACTTTTGATACCTGCATGTATGTGCCTGATCCCATTGTCATTAGTGGAATGAGGAACAAAGAGGAAACAATGGTGGCCCCAGCGAATGCAACACGTGAGTTATACGTTGAAATGTACAGACTGGGATTTAAATGGAGGACAGGAAATGATGAGAGTTTGGACAAAAGGGTTGGAATCAATAGAACCACAATCCAGAGCATGAAATGGTCACTTCCGTTTATCAGGGTCTGTCTATCCACTTGTATATGTGCTTTTGATCAGTGGACAGTCACATTACGATCCTGGAATAGTAAAAAAAAGTTGCATCGCATATTTCATGATATCCATTCCTTGTGGATTGAATCCCACTCCAGTGTTCGCTGTGATCTCAAACAATTCACAACCTCCGTTCATTATAGCGACTGCAGTGCAGAGACAATTTCCTCACCATTCAAATCTGAAGCAACTTTTCACTCATTTCTGGTTCAAATTTCCAAGTGCAGTGGTGAAAACTACGTTTTTAATTCGAAAATAAACGAAAGGAAGGATAAAATTGTGTGAGGATAAGGTGAACAATAATTCTGCTTGGTGCGGCCTAAAAGAAATTCCCCTTCAAACAGGGGAAGACTTCCTCCAGACTTGTTCCTTAGTGGGATCAGCAAATTAATTTATTTATGCCTTATTACCTCCGTATGTTAATCACAGTTCCTACACTAAAATCTGCAAAGGACAGTGCGATGAGGCATAGGAAAAAGGTAAGCTTTCTCTATCAAACTTTGTCTGGGGCAACGTAAGACTTGACTTGCACATTATTAACATCTCATCTTTTACCACTCGTCTATGAACCCAATAAAAAATGATAAGGTAATGTTATCACATGCATAACAGAGGGTCAGGTCAAGTAGTTTTTTTTATGTAGGAAGTTTAGAGACGTTAAAAAGAGAACTTTATGGAATTTTTGGAAAAAGGGGGAAGTGAAAGTTGTGACTCACATTCACATTTTATGCATGATAAGATTTACATGGAAGGATAAGATCCTTTCTTTTTTAGCACATTTCACGGCGCAAATAAAATACGTGTATAAAAGAGGAAACAAAAAACTGGCAAAAAATTGCATGGAAAGTGAACTCCAGTCTATGAAGCTGAATCATCATTATACATTTTGAAAAATCCTATCGCTTTAATCTGTTAATACAATCAAGAGTGGGCAACGGTAAATTGACGCTTTGGATTCATAATAACAATAATAATGACTGCACGAAGCGGAACATGCCAGCCAACGTATTCATTTTAATCCATTTGATTATTGCGTCCGTGTTGGAACCTGCTGTCCTGTTGCACTCACTGTTGAAAGGTATTGTGTTCCACTTCAGTGGTCAAAGGTACCACTCGCATTCATGGAACATGCTTATGCACACAAACGTTTAAATAATCAAGCTAGACTTTTTATGCCAGTCAGGGCTTTAATTGTGTCGGGTCTTCTCAAAAATTTGGATTCATATATTCCTGCCAGTTCCATAGGTTCCATGCCACCACCACCGTTTTTTAAGTTTAATGTAATCTAATCAATTTAGGAAGAAATTTTGAAAGCTTAAGCTTTAGAAAATGCTAAACCATTTATACTAATGGGAAAGAAACGGGTTGAGATTTTGAGTGGCTACAAAATTGAACAAACGACAAATCATTGCAATGAAATAGGGGATGGAAAGGAGGGTGAGTCTTGAAACAAATTCCGCTCATTTATTCTGCACGGAACAAGACGGTTCTGCCAATTAGTTTTTGAACATTAGCTTATCACAATAGTCGGATCTCTTTCCTCTTTCACCCCTCCTTCCTTCCTTCCTTTTTCGTTTGTCATGAATCTGTGCGAATAATAAACCCCATGAAAAAAGTATGTGCACTTTTTGCAATACGAGGGTGATGAAAGTGGAGTCAGCAAAAAAATAAAATAAGTTCCGATTAGCACACACCCACACCCTCACCTATGCTTTATTTTGTGACAAACGGGCCACGTCGAATTGATTAAAATAAGTGCAACAACAACGGTGCTATGCCCACAAATAATTACAAAGCAAATGATTTGCAACTTGCATTATTATGCAATGATCCACAGTATATATTTGGAGGTGACCATCATTGACTAATGGTACAAATTATGTGTGTTATTTCGCCATTTCGTAGAAAAAGTAAACCTTCATGAATGAGGTGTGAACGACTTATCACAACCATTTGAAATCATCAAGTAGCAACTTGTGAGAAATCATAGAAACTTGATTTGCACAAGACAAGGGTTACGCACTAATGAAATTGACAAAGTCCCATGAGACTTGTAAGGAAGGAGACGAACTCTTGAACTTGGGTTCGAAGGCTTGGAGATCAAAACGTCAATCAATAATAAAAATTCTATGCATACTTGGTAACAAAGAGGTGTGTGATAAAAAAAATATTTATAAATAAAAAAAATAGTATAATGCAACGAGATGAGCAGTCAATGGCCTTCTATTTTTTATACTGTAATATTGCATGGAAGCTATTCATTATTGTGGTCTCTGGAATAGGGCTTTTCAGAATGACTGGACTAAACTATTATTCTGCTTAGACTATTGTTGTGACTGTTCGTCACAATTATTTAAGCATGCATGACGCAGCATTGAGCTGGTTAAATTGAATTGAATTTAGATCCAAGCACGCTTAATTAGGCTGTGGTGTGGTGAAAAATTAAGGGCTGGATGGATGGTCGAGAGTATAATGCGCGGGGGTGATGATGGTGGTGGTGGAAACCGGAAGTGAATGAGGTTGCTGTCTCTTTCACTATTTTATTATTATTCCAACAATGGTAATGATAAAGTAGAATGATAAAGATATCCAGCGTAGTCATGTTTACTCAGGCACACCCCTATTTCCAGTCTCATCAGTGTCACTTTGTATTTTACCTTTGCACCCATGGGATTTATTTGTATTATTATTTGCATCATTATACCTACTCGTCCTGCCTGTCACACTTTTCATTATTCAATTATTTTACTCAAGAACTCGTTCCAGTTTGTTTGTCGTTGTCATGACTTTGTGAAGCAGGATTCATTTGAATTCATTTCTAAGACAGTTAGAATCCAAGTCGCATCATCATCAATTGTAAAATTCGAGAAAAAACATCGACTTTGGAGTGCGTGTGTCTCATCCTGCCCCAAGCCTTCTCGGTGTAATGCTAAAGAGTCCCTATAAATAGTTTTGTTGTGATGAAACCGATAACTTATTACTAATTGATGCCTTTGTTCTTACAGGGTCGGCCGTTAGGCTATCCCCCTCCAGGAATGTCATTTCCATACCTGTTCCTATTGTTATGTATCCTCGTTCTCCCGACCCATGCGCAAGGTAATAAAATAACTCAATGCCAACCATTTAGACTCAAGGTTCCTTGTCCACACCCAGTCTACCGTAGATGGTAGATCAGATTGAGATATACAATGCTAATTAGACGCCATTGTGTGTTTACTTGGATCACAGGTCAGTGTTTTGGGGGTTTTGAAACGTATGAGAAGACGACTGGGATGGCCATGGCTGAGGGTGACCCTCAAGCACTGCTTCATCAACCGGGTGCCGCCGTAACTAGAGACTGTACCGCCGTTTGTAGACAAAGCCCTAATTGCAAAGCGTTTACTGTTGGTAAGTAATAGGGAGAGAAAGCGGTGAAAGCGCCCTGTCCTCAAATGTGCTTCTATTCCCTGTAGATTATGAAAAGTCAAGATGTGATTCCTACGAAGTGGATTCGATAAATAGACGTGACAAGCTGCGGGAAGATCCTCGGACAAATTATTTCGAGAAAGTTTGCTATCAAGGAGGTACGTCGTCATACAATATTGACTCATTAATGAACGAATCATCATATCAGTCAATATCATCTCAAGGCCATGGGCTTGTTCATTTATTTAATTAATGCATTGTTTCGCCTCTTTTTTATTGTAGTAACAAATTTTCAACAAATCTGCCTCGATAGACTTTGGGCTTTTGAGAGGGTTGTTGGAGCTTTTCTGGAAGGGTTTGATGATAAGGAGGAACGCTCAGTGCAGTCAAAGACGGATTGTGAAAGATTGTGCTTGCTGGAGTCGGAGTTTGTATGCAGGTGAGTGGGAGAATAAAGTCTTGCGTCTGGTTTTTGTTTCTTGCAATGGTGACAATTTCTGCTTGGTAGGTCTGCCGAATACGACGAGTCATTGAAGGTATGCAGATTGAGTCGTGAGGACAGAAGGACACAACCAAGTGCATTCAGACGGCAACCAAGAATCAATGTGGACTATTTGGAAAATCAATGCGTCAAACGTAAGTCTACTAAAGAAAGTTCAGAGGAAATGTTCTCATGGGATTTACACTTGTCATCTTTTTGTACTTTCTCAGAGCTTCCGGACTGTCGTTACACCTCTCGGCAGGACGTATCCGTGATTTCAATGGATGAACTACAGTTTGCATCATCAAAGGAAGATTGTCAGTCCCTTTGCGACCTTGTGAGTGGAGGCTGTAGTTTCATTAATACATCTATTACACACAGGGAATACACATTGGTTTCTTATTTCACAGGCTCGTGGCTTCACTTGTCGATCAACGTCTTACTCTGGTGAGGAAAATCGGTGCTATCTTAGCGCAGACGATTCGGTCAGTTTGATGGGAGCCCCCTTGCCACATAAGAGGGGTGCTGTATTTTCTGAGAAGCAATGCTACATCAGTGAGTCATCGACTTGAGCTTGCCTATGTGTGCATTCTAATCAATTTTGTATCTCCATAGACAATTGTGAAGACGGCTTATTCACCTTTGAAAAAGTAACAGGACATTTTCTACGGACGGCCAAGCAGGAACCCATCACGTCTCAAAACTCGGCTCCAGGAGTGACCCTTGAGTGTGTAGAACGATGTCGAGAGGCAGGGGCGGATTGTCCAGCGTTTGTGGTAGACCATTCAGCACTCCGATGCTTCAAGTTGGATAGAAACACACAAGGTCGTGGTGAAGAGTTGACAAGACGAGATGGCCAAAACTACTTTGAAAAAATCTGTTTGAGAGGTAAAATCCCTTCAAATGATGTTGTGAAGTTAAGGATTAACTGTGTTATTTGTATTTCTCAGGCAATACGAGAGGTTGTCGTGGAAGGGCTTGGGCCTTTGAAAGAAGGCCAGGAAGGGAACTCCGTGGTCATGATGACTTTGTCATTCATCGTGTTCCAAGTCGAAGGAGTTGTGAAGAGAAATGTCTGGATGAAACAAGGTTTGTCTGCAGGTCCGCGGAATATCACACGGAGGTAAGACGTGAAATGCTTTTGACAAGCCGAGGATGTCTCACAGTGCCCCACTTTTGCATTTAGACCACAGAGTGCAGGCTGAGTAGGGAGGACAGGAGGACCAGACCTACAGATTTTGTAGAAGCTCCCATGCAAATTGAGTACTTGGAAAATCAATGCATTGAACGTGAGTGACAACTGACTTATTCTTATCAAACGCATGATGTTAATTTGACCCATTGCTCATTAGCGGACAAAAGGTGTCCCTTCACCTCAGTTCCAGAATCCCATCCACGCTACCTGGACACTGTCATTAACGGAGTGAATAGTGAACAAGATTGTCAAGCAAGGTGCAACACACTTCGTGACTTTGTTTGCCGTTCCTATGCATTTTATGGAGCTGCGAATCAATGTTTCATCTCAGGAGATGACAAGGGTAAAGTAATTAAAATGATTGTACTTTCTATGGTTTAATTTGCATTGTTACTGCAGCATCTGCCCTGGAAGAAGCGATACAAAAGCGTCCTGGGACAACGTACTATGAAAGAAACTGCAAGGCAAGCCAGAGCTTGAGTTTGAGCACCCACAACCAGTTTCCCCCAATCCCCCACCGGGAGCCTGTAGGAATCCCTGATCGTCCTTTCCCTGGTCCCTTTGGAGGAGGGATAAGTAACTCATTACTGGACGATAGACCACGACAGGGTGTTACCGATCATCAAAGTGAGTCTTTCTGAGTTAACATCTTATCATATTGTCTAATTGAAATGCGAAAAATAGTTGGGAGATGTGCCTTTGGACGGATGACCTATGAGAAGGTGTCCGGGTATGAATTGGATCGTGGGCACAGCTACTTATTGTACAGAGACGCAGCCAAGGGGATATCAGACAAGTGTTCAAAGCGTTGCCAGAGTGACATTAGGTGTCACGCGTTTAACCTGGACTACAATCGAAATGAGTGTCATGGCTTGGAGTTTGCCAATGACGAAGTAAGATACGATCTCAGGAGGTCACCTGGAGTTGCATACTTTGAAGGAATTTGTCTGAGAGGTTTGCTACTGCCAATAAACCCTTTAATTTGTTGTTTTTAATTGTAATTGTGTATGAAAACAGGAGGCGGATGTGGACTGCTGTGGACCTTTGAAAGAATTCCAAACTTCCAACTGAGGGGATTTGAGCGTGAGGTCGTGAGAGACGTTGGGAAGACTCAGTGTGAAGATAGATGTCTCGAGGAAAGGAGGTTTATTTGCCGATCCGCCACTTATGATTGGAAGAAGCGAGAATGCCGTTTAAGTACAGAAGATCGATTCACGCAAGCTCGTGGCTTCCTTCCCTCTGTGGAGACGGACTACTTGGAAAATCAATGCTCCCCTCGTGAGTCCATTTGTTTCGAACAATAGTTCACTCAGAAATCTAATGAGTTTTTTTGTTACAGAGCCGAGAACGTGTAATTACAAAACCGCACAAAAGGATCGGTATCTCATTTATGTGGACAGAGTGGAAAGTGCTCAACAAGACTCTGCGTGTCAAAGAGCATGTGACAAGGAACGAGAGTTCAACTGCAGATCCTACTCTTTCTTGGGACAGGTAGGGTTTCGTGCGTAAAACATTATGTACTCTTATGCTTAATCTATGTTAACAGAGTGGTGGAGCGACTGTCCCTACGCCAACAAATTCGCCAAGTGTTTGTCTGCTTAGTGGAGACACTGCGGGAACTGCCCCTCCAAATGCGTTTCAAGTACAACCGGGAGCAACATATGCGGAGAAGGACTGTGACCCGAGGAGCATCCCAGGAGGAGATTTTCAGAGGGAAGCCCTTCGTCCTTACCCTCCGTCCAATGATCCTTACTTGTCTGACCCTAGACCTTATCCTCCATTGGGTCGTGACCCGTACACACCAAACAGGCTTGATGCTGCCTACCCATCTCAGTACCCGTACGCCACCAGTTCCAGAGATCCCTTTTCTACAAGTCGCTTCACAGCAGCGAGGGATCCTTATCCAACAAGGGACTACTTCTCCCCACAAACCAATTATGCTAGAGATCCTTACCCAAGCAGAGATCCCTACTACAGACAACCTCCTGGACGAGATGGGTACAACACCTTGCGAGAACCCTATCCATCCTCGGCGTATCCTGGAGGAACCCAAGATCCCAACAGCAACTACTTGGACCCAGAGCTCTCTCCGTACAGGTGCAGATACACGGTGACCTACGAGAAGGTCTTGGGACATACTTACAACGGGGCAAGAAAGTGAGTTTGTGCATAAAACGAAGTTCAGGTTTGTACAATTGCTTTATCTTTCAGGGAAATCATACCAACTCGCTCAGACTTTGGCATCACTGGAGAGTGTCTCAAGGAATGTGATCAACTGCGGGACAGGTGCTTGGCTGTGAGTTTGGAACCTGTTCGAGGAGCAGGGAAACGTTGCTTTTCTCTCGACCGTTCTTCAGAAGCTGATGCTTCTTTGCTTCATCCATCCGGTGAATTGACACATTTTGAGAAGATATGCTTGCGAGGTAAGTAATATCCAATAAATTATGATACTTGAGTTGTCTGCTTGCTTGGGGTAAACTGAGACATTATGTGTCAGAACGGGGTTGTGGGAAGATGTGGACTTTCACTAGAGTTCCCGAGTACGAGTTGGTGGGTCCAGGGGATTTGGAAATTAGGAATATCTACAACCGACGCCAGTGTCAAGATGAATGTCTCCGATCTCCTCGAGGTCCTTGCAGGTAGGGACATTTTTACCCCATGTCCTAGAAAGCCACGCTCATTCATTGCACTCTTTCTTCAGATCTGTCACATACTACGGTCGTGAAAGATTGTGCAAGCTAAGCAGTGAAACGAGAAGGACAAAACCAGAAAGCTTTAGGAAGGCTGGTCCCGAAATAGATTACATGGAAAATGAGTGTGCACCAGGTATGTGGACAAAATTAATACAAACAATTGCTGTACTAATCCCACTGTCTCACCTAGCCCCGCCACATTGTGAATATACGGACTCTCCTGGACGATACTTGCCTGTCGCAGACAAATTTTTGCCGAGGGTGTATACACATGAAGATTGCAGAAGGGCTTGCGACGGAGAACCCGAGTTCCAGTGTCGAGCATTCAGTTTCCATGCGTACAGACGTGAATGTCTCTTGACCTCTGACGACACTCACTCGGGCGGAGTGGCTTTGATCTCTGATCCGGAATTCTTTTACGGGGAGCGTGGAACTTGCAATAATGGTTGGTGTACAATTTGTACTTGGTCTCTTCATTTCTATTAATTTGTGTCCATCATAATTAGTTAAAGTGGACTGTACGCCATCGGACATGATGGTCACCATCAATTTTGGGAACCCCTTCATCGGACGTGTTTTCGCCACAGGGAATCCACAAAGTTGTTTTGAGATGGGTGGTGACAGAAACCAAGTAGTGCTGAGGATATCTTTGGGAACTCAATGCGGCACTTTGCAACAGGTACAGACACAATTGTCAAAATAATGAACCAGACGGCTAAGTAGGACAAATCTGTAATTTCAGGGAAAAGGAAGATACGTGAATCATGTCGTCATTCAACAAAATCCAGTCATTATGCAAGAATCGGACAAAACAATCCGAGTGGAATGTTCCTTTGACGCACATGATCAAACGGTGTCATATGCTCCCCAAGGTGTTTCAGGTTCGCGAGATTTTGATGGAACCAACGGCATCTCCGTGACGTAAGAACATCATCAGCTAACAGACAAATGAAGAAACTAACAAATCTTACATTTCTTATTACCAGAGTACCGTTTAAGCCTACTGGAACAAACATTTACACCAACACGGCCCCCACACCAAATGTTAGGATGAGAATAGTCATGAGGAATGGTCAGGACGCGTCCGTTGTAGGCCTTGGAGAAGAGCTGCAACTCAAGATTGAAATTGACCCGCACAGTGCTTTTGGCATATTTGCTAGGAACCTCGAGGCGAGAACGGAGTATGGAGAACTGCAGACTTTGATTGACAATGTTGGGTAGGTTCATGGAAGATGTTCTAAATCTCTTAAGTTAACTCCTTGTTTGAATAACCAGTTGTGCTCGGGATCCGAACGTCTTCCCTGGTTTGGAACAGGAACGTGGAACGAGAAATTTGTTTGCAGACTTCAAAGCATTCCGATTCCCTTCAACTGCTACAGTGAACTTTGTTGCGACGGTTCAGTTTTGCCAGGACTTGTGCCAACCGGTAAACATTGTAAATTCTACAATAAATTACAATATTATATTATGATTCCTCTCAGGTACGATGCCAAGGTGGTTTGGACTCTTTTGGACGGCGTAGAAGATCCATTTCCTCTAATGAAACCGAACCGACCCTTCACACGCTGACGATGACCATTCCATCCCCAACACTTCCTACGTTGTCATCATCCACAGCAAATAACACCATTCGAAACATGTTGGAGGCAGAACCACCGTACAACTTGTTCACCTCTGAACATAGGCCCGGATCTGGAGCTCAAGGTTTGCATGGATTTAGGCTTGTGTCATGATGCCCCATATGTAACTCCCCGTTCTAAAATAGGCTTCAAACAAGCTGGTTCGACAGCGGGGTCCCCGATGATTGAAAGAGGCTCTAGATACCCGCCTTCTGCAGGAAGGACCCCTTACATCCTTCCTTCATCCCTGCAACTGCAACCCACTGTTCCGAGCAATATCAAAGTGGAATCGACGACAGTTTCCTCCTCAAAGTCTGCGGGGTCTGATGCTACAACAAAGAATCCTGGTCCAACAGGGCTTCCTGAGGACCTCCCCATCCGTTCCAAGGTGAGCATTCGTGTCATGAGTGAGTGTTGTTGATTAAAAATGTTTCCTTTTGTGCAGTTGGTGGTGAAAGCTAGAGACGACGAGAATTTGCCAAATAACGACGAGCTTGAACTGTCAATCCGACGTAGGCATAACGAAAGTAGGCAGTTTTCTTCTGCTGTTCCTTCCTGTAAGTATTCCTTCCCCGCTTTTGACGGGTAGATGAGTGACACGGGGTTTTTATTTTTTTAGCTGGACCGGTGACGTACGAAGGATTTGTGTGCAGTACTAAAGGAAGCGTCGTGGGAGCCATCGTCACGGTGATTCTGTTACAAATTGGTTTGGTGGCTGCGTTTTGGCTATTTTACAAATCCAAGCAACGCCATTGGAGTAAATTAGTTAACGACTACGACCCTCGGACCATTCACTCGACAACTTCCTCCACCGGATCCTTTCCCTCCTCTCCGGAAGTAATTTTTAGAAGCGTGTATGACAGACTGTCCGCTGGGGGAAGACGGATTCTAATTCCCTACCCAAACAGTAGTAATAACAGTTCTACCACACATTCTCGAGATAAATAAGTATGAGAGGAAGGGAACACAGGACTTCTCGACTATAACGACTCCATAAGAACTACACTTCTCTACGCTACACCCACACAGAAGGACGCTGGAGAGAAATGAAGAAATGAAGACGCTACCATTCAAGACAAAGACATGGATTTTAATACACAGATAACGAAAGGATCATACATACTTTACACACAAGACGTCACGACTCTACTTGACAGCAATCAGCATTACCTTACGTAACGTGAGACATGGATGAAATAACTTATTTATTTATACCCTTAAGTGACTAGACACACATCTGAGACATTTGGACAGGAATATTCATAAACGTTGACACAAAGCAAGACTAGTAATTATCATAACTATGATCATGACAAGGGATACATTGCATTTTACAAACAAACTGAACTACTAAACACCTTACATTTTGACTTTACTCCGCTACAACTACAGTACATTTACTATTTACATCACACAAGATTTACATACATAAACCAACGATATTCTTGTCAAACTATAATTCCTACAATGACATAATCCACCAAGTAATTTTGTTAGCGATGTGTGCAAGTGACAATGACACTACCACTGATAGGTTCAAATAACGATTTCGTAGTACCACTGTTACATTTATACTTTCACTTTGGTTACATACAAAAGGATAAGCGAATTATGGAGAATTCCATGACCTTACGTGTTAAAGGGACTCACACACTACATTTACTCGTGTACGCAGGATTTCAGTGACAGGTACTCCAGTATCACGGAGAGTGAAATATGAGTGCATCAATTTTTCTTACTTTTATGAGCAAATAATAAAAAATAAAGTAGCAAATCATAAATCAAAACAGTTTCAGTTTTTAACTCCTAAGCATAGCATTTAGAAAGATCAGTTAACTACCTTTGTTTCTCTGCAAAATAGATACTTTCCTTGGAGTAAATGATTTACATGTAATATAATAGTTGTTAACATTTTAAAAAATTAGTGGTAATCAAAAAATAATCCTTGATAGATTTTACTCTTAGTCCTGTTTTTCATGTATTAAAAAATATTCCTGTTTGAATCAATCACAAAATAAAGTTTTTGCAATATTTAAAAAACGGTTGTATGTTTATACTGACTTCTTTTTTTGTTACTACGGCATCACAATCATCAAGTACATGGACACAATTTAGAAGAACCTTTTTCATGGAAGCATTTATCTTTCCTTTAGATAATAGCATTTCATTGATGCAAACATATAGCCCATAATAAATTACTATATCTAAATATCTATAGTGTATCACATCACAAAACAAGACATCACATGCAGTTTTCACCAGTTATGTTCTCCTCACCCTGACACTTACTATCTCGTCTAAAAAGTAGGACAACAACATTAATTCTGTAACCTTCTTTAATTGGAAACAACACCTGTCCATGTCTGTCTACTACAGGGTCGTGGGGAGTGTGTATAAGGACAAATGGAAAAACTATGACGACGATGGAGGAAAACTTTATTTTTGATTTATGAGTGTCAGTTTCATTTCAATTGAGTGAACAGTAATGAGTGGGGAAAGAAAGAAAAGGAACGACCGGAACTGGATGCCAACAGAGAGCGTTCTTTTTGGTCCAATTTTTTTTCCTTAGTATCTCAGGGAAGACAGGAAAACATTCACTTGGGAAAGCATCATATTACGAAGAAGGTGATACAATATAACACAATTATTATATCTAACAATAATGACCATTCCAACCCAATAAGTATAGGAGTGAATAAAGCAACCCATGGGGAGTATTTTAGTTAGTTTTTTTTTACGCTGACGGACTTTGTTATTGATGATGGATTTCGTTTAGATGGTGGAAACTGCGTGGAGCTCAGTGTGTCTTGTGCTGGGAACTTCAGACACCGAGTAGTAATTATTGGAGAAAGTTGACTCAGGTCCATACAATTTACGGGCTTTGTTAACCCTTGATCTTAATGGAATGTCCTTCTTCACGCTTGGAGACCCTCTTCCTCCTTTCACACAGCCACACCACCACCCTCGACAAAACGTCCTCAACCTCGCGAATTGTCGGCTCATGGATCGGCGAAAGTTTTTTGACATGAAGGAATAAATGACGGGGTTGAAGCTGCAAGAAGTGACAAATTAAACCACTTTTTTTTCTTTATAGCAAACAAACAGTTGTGGAAGGAATGCAGTCAGTCTCAAAGTACCCCCAGGTCTGGGTTCCATCAAGACTTATTATATCACTAGTTATTAGGGACAGGTATATAAAGAAAGTTTAATACTCAATGGGGACTTTGGTAATGAAGTAAAAAAAAAAGTTTTGTTCCATCTTTTTTTGCGCTTTCTCTTTCAAACTTAAGTGAAAAACTTACCTCGAATGAATGTAGGGGATTAGATTGAAAATGACTCGAGCATTGTACATTCCCTGTGTGAAGATCTCAGAAGCAGGCTTGCGAGTGGCAAGTTTTAGCAAAATGGTAAGAATAAGCTAAAATCAAACTTTTCTTATTTTTTTTACATTTTCTTAATTTTTAATTTTAAAACCTTAACCTTGGGTCCCCAACATCCCAAAAACAGAATGACGACCAGAATCAGCATTTTGATAACCTGCAATGAAGAAATGCAACGATTCACTCATACAGAATAATTCACTTGGGTCCGTATCAACGATGAGGGTATTTTTGCGTTCAAAGCGAAAATTAAAGTTGAACTTCATTACGGGCCAGGTTGATAGATAAATTAAGAATGAGGGACAAATGTGTTCTAGACGTGTGTTGTAACCCTTTGTTGGCAACACCTTGATCTGACATTGTGTACCGCCACAATGATCTCTGAATAGGTCTAGCATCAAATGTCCCTTGCCTTGTAGATAGAAGCAGGCATATACGGGTCAGACAATGGTAATGAAGGTTTATTGCGAATAACCAACGCAGAATTTGGGTGAAAGTGGCAGGAGAAAGTCAGATGAAAGAAAAGGATAGGAGAGAAACCTGTTTGCGAGCTTTCTTCACATCATCCCCTCGGTTGCATCGTGAGTGATTCACAGCAGCAGCAGACCGCTTTGCGGCCCCAGCCCCATGTGTCGTCGTCGTGGAGGCAATGGAGGACGACGACGTTGGATTTGGGTTACCAGCCTCTGATTTCTGGTACTTTGTGACTGTGTCAAAATCCAAAGCAGCTTTTGTCGGCATTCCAGTTTTAGAAGGTGATGCTGACGACGAGGCTGTCCCTGCCACTGCCAAAGAGCGATGATGATTATTCAGCTTCTTTAGTTTCTGTGGATGAGCATTGTGAGAAGAAAGTTCCCCAATTTCATCCACGCAGTTGATGCTACGTGTGGTTTTTGTATCCTTTAATCTCCGTTGCTCTGCTCGGCGAAAGCTGCTGAAATAAATAAACAAGCAAGGACTATATAAGTATCCATCCTAACACAAAAGGCTCGACCACCTAGATGAGAAAATTGTAACACATAAATCCGGAACGAATGTCATGGCAGGAAAGAGAAAGTGGGTCTACTCCTATGCTCACGTCATCACAAGTGAATTGATTCGTTTATCCTACAAAATTAAACATTTTGGCAATTCATCCGAATGACACAGACTCACAAATGTTTTCAAAAGAAAGCCACTATGGTTCACTGTTACTTGTTAGGACCCACACTTTGATCTGATCTTTTTGACTGTCTGAGCTGAACATGAAATGGAATAGATATAAAGTTACGAATAGGAAAGAGACGTAGTGAAAGCGCAGATGGACGGACAGATAGAGCCTGCTGTGGACATTACCTGTTTACTCACTTTCACTCAAACGAAATCTGCCAAAGGAGAAAGTGATTCCTGTGAAATGCTCTTCTGACATACGAAATGGAGTTGGAGCTCTTTTTCTACCCTTCGTCAGAAATATTTACTTTTAGGGAAAGTGCAATGGCCGAGTTATCCATCACACTGTTGACTCTCAATCGCTTATGATTATCATTATTAAGTAATATATGCTTTGTGTAAGGGGATACACCACCACACCTGTGATGATGTAGAGCATGAAAGTTGCATAAGCAACTGCAAGTGCGTTTTTTTCACTTTATGGTTTCCTAAACCATTTACCGTATATCTTTTTGTATTTCCTGAGGTCTGTCAGGCGTCCTTACCTTCGAGCATTCGTAAGAATATTGATGTTTTTAGTACTCTTCCAAAGTTCTCGAATGACGAAAATATAGCAGATCATCATTAAAAGTCCAGGGGCAGCAAAAAGAATCACGAACTGGTAGATGGGGAATATGATGGACATTGTATCTTCATCATCATTCGTCTCGCAGTAGTAAACCTCAACCCTGGTCACATTGTTGTGGTACACAACGTTATAACCCTCCTGCAACAGTCATATGATAAAGTCACAACAGATCCTTGGGATAAAATCATTCATTTCAAACAAATTTTCTAGTCTAAGTCTAAGGTAACGAAGGAAAAAGCAAGAACTGCAGCATCTTTTAGACTTCATTGATTAGACACTTGTGAAGGAACAAAGTTAAAAAAGCGACGCTTTAAAAAAACTTTTTGATGACGTGCTGCGTCAAAGTAAAACTCTGCTGTGTCACAAAATATGGGAGGTGGGAACAGGGACTAGAGAAAAATGATGGAGTGCACAAAAGAAGGAAGGAAGGACGTTGCAAACTCACCTTGTTGAGAAACGCTGGTAGAGAAAGCAATATCGCAAAGACCCACACGAAAATTATCGCTTTTCTGCAATTACTCAGAGTGCAGAGGGAACGAGATCTCATTGGAGTTACAATCACAATGAACCTGTTGAATGAATTCAAAGCACAATACTTTATTACCACTCAACTCCATTCAAAGCCTCATTCGCTTTCACTTTGCACGCAAATGTATAGGTGTGTTTGCATCGTAGTTATTTTCTAGGGTTGCCGTGGAGAGTCTCCAAAATGAAGAATATAAACGGTAAAGTGCTGTAGTTTACAGTTAATAGTTTGTTAGAGAGGCTTCCACTCTCCATTCATGTAAATGAAAGAGAGAGAGAGAAAGCTGCTGTCCGTGGAAGAACATGGAATTGCATATGACTGCATACTCTCTCAAAGTGTGTAAAAGGAAGATGGGAAACGTGTCACTTTTACGGCTTCACTCATTCCTTTTTCCTTAACAATAAAAGAAGCTAAGAGATTCTCAGAAGGAAAAAAAGTTACCTCTCCAAACTAACAGCGCAGAGATTGAGGACAGAGGCGGATGCAGAGAGGAGAAGGACGTATTTGGCCAATTTACAAATGTACTCGTTTTCCTCCATCTGTACAAAGTAGAGGAGGACTTCCAAGGGTATGCACAGGAGGAGAAGCAACAGATCCGCCACCGCCAAACTGCAAGGAAAAGGAAAAGGTATTATTACCATGGTGAAAGTTACCCTGGTATGAAATTAGAGAAAGAGAAAGTAAGCTCAAGTATGATTGTGTTCCTGCAAGTTTCTTGACGTACGAAAAAGAAGAAGATGAGATGAGAAGTAAATGAAAGGATGATTCCGGTTGGAGGTATATAGTCGCAATAATAGCAGTGAGGGGATTAAGATTAAGATATTGTTTTTTTTCTTTTGCGTCTATCTTTTTGTGACCAAAAAAGATCACATTGTCCGACCTCTCATTTCCAGGAAGGAAATTTGCCGTTAGGTTCAAGGGGTAGGATCTATGATCCTGGGCCAGGACTAATGAATTAATAAATATTAAAAAAGGAATATGAAAAAGATAATATGGTGTGTTTGATGTATAAATAGTTCAATTAATTATAAAGCATCAGCCTCACTTTATCAACTCGTGCCATTTCTTACCTTACGAGGAAGAGATTGGTAACACTTCTCCCCTTCTTTTCTCCGATCATGACAAATACGGTAATTAGATTGCCCACAATACCTATGTCCCAAAATAAATGCAAGATGAGCAGAGAGGCTTTTCATAGAAAAAAAAACTTTTGGGGAGAAAAGTGGCCACATCCTCTTATTTACCTATAACAAAAGTGACGGCATGAGTGATCATGATGTGATGAAATATAGGGTTTCTCATGGCTGGATTTAACATTTCTTCCGGGTGTTTAAAATAAACGTCATTGCCCTCCACATCGTTTTCAGCAAAGGCTGTTGATTCCTCCTGGGTTGTATTTAATGGTGCAAGACTGTTTGCCCAGTTGGCGGCTGGGCTTTGACTTTCTCCACCGTCGAAGAGTTCGCCCATGGCGATTGATTGCAATGTCATATCCAAAGGGTTGTGACTAGATGTAAGAAGCGTTTGTCGATACATGTCCATCTGAACAAAAAAAAGAACCAATCCATCATCAAAGTATAGACATTCAGTCTCAACGGACACCCCACTGATCGAGAATCAAGACTAAAGGAAGAAAGGAAAGTGTTGCATAAAAGATGCAGTATTTCCATTCCATCATTCTACTGACACAACTGCCACTGAGTTTCTACTTCCTCCTATTCATTTTTAATATCCAGACCGTCGTTGATCTCCAGTATCCAAAATATACAATTTTTATTATTGACCCATTATGCTTCATTGATTTAGAAGTGAAGTAAGTAGATGGATATCATTATGACTTTTATGGGGCTGTGTGAGACATTTGTTGTGTAAACCTTATTGCATAAATACCATTGAATCAACATTTGGCTTACGGCAGAACCAAAATACATACACAATGGATCCCTGCTGAGTTGAGAGAAAGTTTTTAGTGGCAGATTAAGTAAGGCTAAATGGAGGAAAGTTGAGGAAATTTTAATCTAGTTTAAAAGAAAGCAAATTAATGAACTTTAGAGAAAACTTTAGATCATTATTAAGCAGCAGTTCTTCATTTTCGTATTTCTCTGCCTTTGTAATGATGATACTGCCTTGTCAGTGGGTAAGAAGAAGAACAAGAACATTGCACTTCTTTTCCTTTTCAACCAGAAGGAGTCAAAGTTAAGTGGGAAAGTTAATAAACAATGGACTGTTGAGTTGTGTATGAATGAATGCCTGAAAGCCAAAACTAATTTGCTCAAAAAAGTATAAATCATTTGCTCAAATTTACAAGCCCCACCTTCCCTAGTAAATATGTAGGGGGAAATACGAAGGGCTTGAGAACCTCACCCCCAATATTTTATCATCCACATCTAAACATGACAATCAAATGATGAAGACGGTCAAATAAAATCTCGCCCACTTGAGCACACTATGGACTTATTCTGCCTCAGCCTATTTCGAATATTGACACGAAAAGTTGTTTATTTTATTTGAATAAAATAGCGTTAAGAACGAGTTTCTGTGGTAAATAAATTTGATTGTTCGTGCTGATGGATTTATTCTAGTGCAGATGAAATTTCATGATTGTTTGGGCTTGGCATTCTGCTGGCGAATTCTACAATATCAAAATGAGGAGAAGAAATTCTACAATTCGTGAAGTTATCTCCACAAAATTCAACAACAGCAGTCGACACGTTCATTTATTCGTCGACACGTTCTTTTACCCATTCTTTCTTTTTGATGTTGGGTTTGATGTTCGCGATGTCAAGTTGAGCTGCTCCAGCATAAAAGCGTCAAAGTGAAAGCCAAACTCTAACTCTCTACTTTCAGAGGAAAATAGCAATTTACTATGGCAAAAGTTGAAGTAATTTCCTGAGGCTAGTCAATTTTACTCAGTAATCAAGCGGTTAATCCTGCTTTTGTCTATTTTCCATTCTGCTGCCTGCATAAGATAACTTTTTGTGTAGTTTGAAGTAAAAGTTAAAAATTAATTTTCACCGTGTGTAATCAACAAGATTTGATTAATGTTGACAAAATTGTTCTCTCCTACACACATTCATCATCACTCACTTCACACGTGCAATTTTTTACTTTTATTTGCGTGGAAACCGCAAGGCGACCGACTGAAATGATTTTCTTTCACCTCCAAAAAGAAAGTAGGCTTGAGGGGTAGACCGATATTAACATGCATATGATACAATTTGCCTCTATTCTTTGCCCATCAACTCATGAATTAATTAAGTCCCGAATGTTCATGGGATCGTAAAACCTTGCTCAGAGAACTACCTCTCAAAACCAACTACAATTCCATTTCTGAGGAAAGGAAAAGCCTTGTTCTCCCACTTGAAATGATGAAGCTGAGGGTCATCAAACGAAATGAGGACACTCCATGCTCTCGAATTGCTGTTATTGATGACGTGGAGGAAATAAATACTCACATAAAGGTTTCGTTTAATTTCATACTAAAATTATCTGCGGTAAATTATTGATATTGGATTGGCCCTTGCATGCGAGGGTCGTCACATAGGAGATTGACAAGTTTGATTTCTTCGCTACATTCCTTTTATATGCTCTCTTTCCTACTCGCACGAGGACTTTCACTTCACGAGATTTCCACACACGCACACGTCTTCCCTCTTGGATTATGCTTGCAGGTGCATGGTGTTAGAGCCTTATTTGCTGGTATTTATGTCCTATAAAATGATTTTACCTACCTATCATTTATACCAAATCCAGAGAGCAGAGAGAGGTACGGCAATAAGGTTCAGATCCACAGAAGAATTTACGCAACGGTATGTTTGAAAAGTTATGATACGCTACGTCAAGTTCCATAGAAGTGTCCAGTTCTGATTCCGAGAGAGTTTCTATCACTTCAATCATACATGTCACTTCCTTGATTGTCCCTTGTTCGTAAATGCGGAATGTCAATACTGAGTACGTATCTAACATGCATAAAACTCAACCGACGATGGGATGAAGCTTTTGTGTCCCTCTCTGGACCCGTCTATTTCTGACCGTTTATTATTCTGTCAGTTCAACTAAATCAGTTTAACGGAGAAAAGAGCAATGACAGCGGTAGTAAAGTAAACTATTCTCAGAAAACTTCATCAATGGATTTACTGGCACTAAACTACGACGTACAAGTTCAGTAAATTTTCTGCGGGTGAACACGCATCAGTGAAAAACAGACAAGGGAAGAGAGAACTATATGGACTGAAGCGTGTGACATAATTAGTTGTTTTTCGACAATATGCCAAACGGCATTGGGAAAAGTTGGTGATTATCTACCGACAAATAAAGACCCATTTGCTACACTCGACGGTTTTTGACAATACTGTAGAAAAATGATGCTAGCAACCATAAATGAATAGTGAAATTCAGAACTGACAACTAATGAAGAGGACTAATGAACCGACTTCATTTGCGCAAAGGCACCTCAACCCCAACTCTTTCTTCTTCGGAGCAGAAAATAGTTATTAAAACAGCGGAAGCGACATTACAAAATCAAATACAAAAAATACTACACGGGCGATGCAAGAAACATGGTGTACTTAAGGCATAAAAAACGTTACTTTGCGCTTTACTTATGTAATTGATTCAAATATCCCTCTGCTGTTGTAAATGTCACTGTCAGCATCGCTCCTTATCAGATATTACTGTCAACGTGTCAAACACAAACTTTACACATCCATAAAATTGTTATCTTTCTGCTTAGATATGATATGCTTTTACCCACTCGCTCACTCATGTGTCAGCACGTCTACGTCCACAACCCTCTTCTTCTCGTGAGTGAAAGTGAAAGGTGGATATATGGATATGATACATTTGTAAATACAAAGAAAATTGCGAAAAATTCATCGACTCAGTTGTCATGTATAGTGAAGTGTAAAGACAACCCGAAGATCTTCAAATCCTGTCTCAGTTCGCCTCAAACACACACAAATTATGCCTGTGCTTTTACTCTGATAAACTTTTCCCTGTTGATTCAGAATAAATGCAACAAATAGCAAAGGACAGAATGTCCATTTGTTTTGTGCTTCGACTGACTGATGATATCTCAATGTATGTAACACATTTCCTTCCTACACAAAAAAATACTACCCTTCACCCTAGAAATACAATCGATTTCCTTTCACCACAGAAGACTCTTAGAAGCAAAGTTCATTTTTCTGATGAAATTAATTTTGTATATTGGGTCGACCTTTTCTAAACACTTTAGGCATGTTGTTGAATTCGTGTAAGTAGTGGATCAATTGATTGTGTGGGAGACTTACACAATCGGTTTCCTTTGGTGTGACGCTTTTCTGACTCATACGAAGTGAAAGGTTTGTCTGTAGTACTAATAACTCCTTTCATTAAATGGCACTCGAGTCAGAAGTACAGCAGTCACATTCCACGTTTGTATAGACTGTTTATTTTTTCAGCCTCACTTCCTAATTTAATAACTTTTCTTACAAATATGTAACATTCATTCAGTCGAACAAAGAAACACAAATGAAAAAATGAGCCACCCACGCAACAGATAGTAGTAAGGCAGCCAAACGTACGATATTTAACAGCCACGGCAACGGTTTCAATATTTGTGACTTTTTGTCAGTCAACTAATTACCGTGCCTGATTAAAATGCAATTTACTCAAAGGTGAAAGTCGGCATAAGAATGGTGAAGATATGACAAATGACTATGATACAAAACTAACTGTAGGAAATCACCAACTGCATTTGAAAGAATTGGATTCACTTGAAGGAACTAATGACCCAAATGAAAGGAGAAATTCAGTAGGAAGTATTGTTCACTTGAATCCTCCTGATTATTAGATGACAACGAATTCACCTATCCTGGGCTGCAATTTCCAATTTCACTTACAAAAAAAGAAAACTTTATTTCCGCCTAGATTACTATGCATTGCTTTCTCCAGGAAAGGATGAAAGGTACAAGGAAAATCTGTTCTTGGATCACGATTGCAAAACGTGAACCTGTTTCCTGTCATTTCTTCACAAGCCTTCCTTGATAAAATGGAATTATTCGTTACAAATAATTCGGAAGCTCAAAAATGAATTGGATTTTCTACTCACTTCCAAATTCCACTTATTTTGGTTGCTAGACATGGATTAGATAAAAACCATTCTTCTTTCTTGCAACTATTGTAAGTAAAGTGAAAAGAATAGACGGAAGTTTCTTTTCTTCTTCTCACCATAGATCAGACCTCAAACCTCACGCCGTTGTGCTTTTATGTAGCACTGTTGTATTTCATTTCAAAGCTTTCAGTCCAGTTGAATTGAACTAACAAGCAGAGAGAGGAAAAGGAAGTGAGGAAAATGGAAAAGATGAAATAAAAAGTTCTATATGATAATGCTATTACATCTTTTGCAATGAAGAGCCTTAAGAGCAATCCAAAATAAAAGCGTCTGTTTCAGAATCTGAAATTACATTCGAATGAGGAGTGTAGTGAGTGATACGATATGTGAAATCTGATGCAACACCAACACTTTTTTCCCAATGTGTGAACAGCCTTTCTCATGCACTTCGCGAATCAACTCTTTCTCTCTTCAACACTTGATGCTTTCTCCCAATTTCCATCATTCATTACATTAAAAACTGCCTTTGTAAGCGAGGGAAGCTGACCTGCAAGTGCAAAGTGAGCTTCGCTCTTTTCCAAACCAGTAATAAGATCTCCGTTCCGTATAAAATCAATATTATTAATTTAGCTGAAGGATATGCTTGCTTAATCTAAACTAATTAAACCCTTGTAACAACGTCTGTCTGATCTTTTACGACCTCTCAAGTGGTGAGTGACATGGAAATTGAAACGGCTGGACGCATATGGAGGTTGGTTATATATAATCTTCCCACGCAGTGATCGAAAAGTATTGGCAGTCCAAGTTCCGACCAACCTTAACCGAACAAATTACAGCAGGGACTAACTAACTAATATAACTCGATCTGCTCAAACGTTAGCAGGTTGAGAGGATAACAAAATGACAGGAGCAATATTTTTCACCAGATAGGAAACCCAACGATATTCCTTAAAACCAAATCATGAGTTATGAAATAAAGTAACGAGATCTAAGCTTTTGCATCCCACGTATTCATGTAGTATTTATCGCTTGCAATTACTTTCCTTTGGGATTATGTCTCTATCTCTTCTGCAAACGAGCGTTTGATATAGAGAAATAATAACAATAAAGTATAATTAATTTAAGTTGTCTTACCTTCTCCGACTACTTCTTCCACTCATCCCTTAGGCAGTTAAAGCCATGGAATTTAATATGGTCCACGTTGACACAACTTCCTTCCTCCTATAGTTTCTCTGACTTTGGTCTCTCTTTCAAGTCTCAACTCAACTCTATTCGAATCCACTTTCAGCTTTCATTTCATTTCCACAGTACTACAATCCACTATTACACCAACCCAATCTTAAACGTTATGACGTGATTCTCTGTTGAAGAACTTTAGCACAATGGCTAAGCCAAACAACAACTCATCAAAAAGCATAAGTTTGTATTTTGTAATTATAGTGGAGACAAGGAGAGAAGGGTGTGAATGTGAATGCGAGGAGGGAGTGAAAACATTTAATTTTGTTGTATCAAAGAAACAGCAAAACCGTAACAATAAATTCTCTCTTTATTGAAGCAAAAGTGTTTGTTTCGTTTGTCATAGTTTGAATATCAAAAGATCCCAAATGTGCCTTTCTTTATGATTATGGGAAGCTATTCCTTTCACATAATAGACCATTCATTCCTTCATTCGACGTATCATCCATCCCACAAACTCAGAATTAAATTTAGTCAAATCCTCTACCTCTGATCCTGCAAAATTGGTGAAAAGTTAAAAGCTATGGTTTCACAGTACAAAGCCCTTCTTCTTGTGATCTGTTTGTTTTCTCCTTTAATTTCTAAGCTGCTTAGAAAGGATATTCGTGGTTTGTTCCAGTATAAATCACTGATAAATAAATTAGTCTTACTTTGTCACGACACCACTAAAACCACGCCGTCAAAAGATGTTTCACTAGATTTTAAAGTCAATTAACGGTAGTTATGACACTGAAGAATATCAGTATCCATCACTGCCTATTGAGCTAGCAATCTTATCAGGGGTAATGTGATACATGCTTTCTCATTTTCCTTCCGATGGTGAGCTTCTGAGCTTAAGTGCAACTACTTTCCACTCCACTTCTGCCGACTCCTATCTCAGTAGCTTAGACCAATTGAAGCTAATTCCAAGATCTATGTGCACGGAGATGTTTAATAATTAAGAACGTCTCAAGCGAGGTTCAAGGGAAAATGAAAGAAACCCTTGAAAGGGAGAAAGCAGCCGAAGTAAAAAATGTTTTTCCTATGGGACAGGATAAGGTTCTTACTCTAAAGCCTTACAAGCATGACCACCAGTCAAGGGAACACCACCACTACGATTCCGAAAAAGACACACACTAGATTTGCTCGTACTTTACTTTCACCACAATGCAACAATTGCAGCACTGCCTGCCACATGCCAAGATGTAATAATCAGGTCTTTTGAGACTTCCTCCACTGCTGCGAGGCAGAAAGAGAATGTGGACTCCTCACATTCCTCTCACCATCTTATACTCCTAGGTGGTTACAACATGTCCAACAACCGCAGACTTTGTTGACAAGGCGACAAAGTCGCCATCACCAAAATGAGTTGGTAAAAGCAAAAGAAAGGGTGAGAGAGTTGGGAAGCATGAGAGAAAGTGACTGAGGTAAACCACGCGAGGCTTGTGAGTGTGGTTGTTCTTGTCTGTCGCACTTTTCCCGACGCTAAAAATAAAAACCACGCTATCACTCCGAATCAACGTCAGAGTAAAGAGGAAGAGTGAGTTGATAATGCAGGCTGGAGTCAGTCAATTTTATCTAAAATGCGAATGCCCATGCAAATACATCTGCCAGCCAGTATTATTTCCTGGAGGAGAATCGTATCAAAGTTACAGTTCAATTGTTGTTGCATCCGCACAGAATAAATTGTACAGCCAAAAAGTACCTTAACGATGGGAAATTGTCGCTTTCTAGAAAGCGTATTCTAATTAAATGGTTCCGTGGAGAAGAAAATGGTTACATGGCGTTAATGGTCTTTTGTTGTAACTCGCAAGAGTTTGACAAATGAATGGAGAAAGCAGTGTCTTGACATGGGGTGCGAGATAGCTTTCGATCACTTTCTCACCATGCAGCAGGGTTCCCCGATTACTCTCCAATCCTTGTCATTTTGAATTCATTAATGGGGAAATTTTCTTTGGATTTTAGAAAACAGCTAATGACAACAAGGGTTGATTTCTGTATAGCATCAACGAAAATTTGATGGATCAGTGCAAGTCCATCGTGGAAATTAAATGTCATCAAAACTCGGATGCTTTCTCTTTTCAGAGAAGCGAACCCTGAGGAACTGCTGCTGTTGCTAAGAAATTTACACTTGCAAGTTATTTGGTTAATTATCCAATGATACGCCAGTCATGCAAATCGATCCTCTCGGAATATTTATCTTCTAAAACTGAAGAATGAAGGGATTGAAACCTGTTGCTTGAGAATTATACAATTTGACGTTGGCAGATATCAAAACAAAAAGGGATCATGAAGATGCCTGTTAATTTTGTAATTTAATGTTGACAATTTATGTAGAAACTGTTTTTGTGAACTGATGAAGGATGATGAGTCAACTTTCCCTGGAAGAGATGAATGGTTGACGAATTGCTCTTAGAAAGTCACATAATAAAAGCAACAGAAAGCCATAAAAGCAAAGGGGGATTAAAATAAATCCTATTATAACGAAATTGTCTCGTCTAAAGGTTGAGCTTAAAGTAGTGACAATTGATAAGGCAGTAAAAGAACGCGGAGTCTCATGGAGATTGAAATATAAGAGGGGCACAAAGTGTGGATAATTTTGTTTATTTAAAGGCTCAACGTAATGTGCCTGCTGACACTGATATCATCATCAGAATGAAGTTTTAGATTTTTTGCTTCAAAAGTAAATATTTAATTCAAAAGGATTTACAACAATTTCCACCCATCTGCATCTGCCCCTGACAGATATTCAAAAAGAAGAGTAAAATTTTTCCAATATATGCTAAAAAAAGATGGATTGAATCAAAAACGAGGGCAACCAAGCACCTTTTTAGATTTGAAATTTTTGGTTTCCTTTTTCTTGCCGAAAAAACTACTACCTATGCTGGAGATCTGTTCAGCGTCATGTTAACTCGGGTCGTGACGTGACAGGCCTTAAACTTTCACCTTGAATTAGTAAAACGCGTTGGTGGACCTATAAAACTGTCAACCTTTGCGTATTTATTTATTTCCTTTGAATCTTCTTTCCACTTTTATTTCAAAAGCAAGACAGGTTTTACTGCTCGTGCATGATTGAGGAGAGCGGATTTCTTTATGGGAGGATCCATGCTGCTTATTTTTTACGTTTAAAAATAGCGTGGGTGGGTACGCAGACTTTTATTTAAATTAAATAGCATTTTTACAGATTTGACAGATAGACTCCCTTTTAAAGCCTCTGCAGAAGTGCACAGTATGGATTCCTCATCATCGTATAGGGAAGAAGGATGACCCCTTACTTCTTTTCCGCCTTCAGACCATAGAAATCTGCAAAGACGAGGACATGCCAATCGCTGGTTAAAAGCTAAAATCCTGTCTCATAGACATCAAAGCGAAAAACTGAGATTAATTTCCCCTCTCTCAAGATAGAAAGACTTGGTTGGTGGGTGGCCATCATAAGCAAGTATTAGTATCTCTGGCAGTTGAATTGAAAAATCAAAATAAAGAAAGAGAAAGAAGGCTTGTTAGCTTTCATTCCAAGGCAAACTTTATACGTAAATAGCTTACCTTGAATCCAACAATATCCTGTTTTCCCCTTCTTTGATCTTGTCCAACATGCTCTTACACAGAAAGAAAGGGAAACATATAAAAAATACACGCGACTACTTCAAAAAATCGTAAATGTTAAAACACGGAAGCCAGATAATAATCAGGTCTTTTCCTTTGTTTGCGAGTGCTTTCACTCGTGACTCTCCAGGTAAATCTTAAGGGAAAAGGAAGGAGGATAGAAAGCCTCATCTTTCCCATCGGCTTTCCTTTTCTTGAGGTGAAGGAATGGAAGGGTGAAATGTATAGGAGGCTTTACTTATGCTTGAATGGAATTCTCATTTCCGTTGATCCTCTCTCATACAATTTTTTACAGTTTCGAAATTAAGAGTTTACAGATAAGGGGCTTTTGAGACTTTTATTTATCCATAAAGCTTAAAGAAAGAGAACGGCTTTCCGATCTTTAAGCTGCATGCTTTTATCTTTTACGTCAGGTGGTGAATGTAGGTAAGTGGTATTTGCTGCTGGACATTGTAGATTTGGTCCATGTGCACGTGCCTTGTTTTTCAATTGTTGAAATTCAGGTAGTTGACCTTTCCCGATCAATCAACCTTGTTTCGAGAGGGCACCAAAGAACAAGTCAAAACTACCAATTAATTAATGGGGCATTGTGAAACCGGGTCTTTACATAAAAGAGTGAGCAGCAGCAGCAATTAAACTTAATCAACCCACATTTAACCAAAGGAAGGAAGGAGTCATTGTCGTGAACGATTGGAGAGATGCAGAGCATTTGTTGCATGCAATTTGAGACTTTTACTTTTTTTTGTTTTTTGCTAAAAGACAAAGAGGATGAAGTGGTGCATCCTCATAAAAGCATGAGTCATTCTACACAAACGAGTCAGCTGCTTTGTGCAATCGCAATCACAAAAGATTGTTTGTTTGATGATAATAGATCTCAAAAAAGTAATTAATTTGGCAAGCAAGCAATCAATCAATAAAACCAATTTCCCCTCTTCCAGCAAAAACTTTTTATTTTTGTATGATCAGGATTGACAGTTCGACGTCACCAACGTTTTCAGCTTCCCTTAAATTCGCTCCTTGTTTTTTTTGTGACGCAGTTTGGATCAGAAGGTAAAACAAAACGAGGATTTTTTGCCATTTGGAAGTCAAAATCTAATTGACACATGCTTTTATTATTCTTTGCAGTTGTCTTTCTTGGCCACTTTGGTGCCTTGGAGTCACCTTTCGTCAGTCTGTGATAATCCCTGCTGGCTTTCACTTCTTCAGCCCCTCGTAAACAAACTTACCTTTTGGACGTTGTGGTGGTCGTCACCACAGCCTTTTGCAAGATATGGAGCCTCTGGTGGGAAGTAGCAGTGGTGCTGGTGGATCCAGATCTCCTGCTTTTGATGACAGAAGGGACGGGTCTCAGGGGACAAATCGTACCTTCAACTTCAAAGTGGTGTTGCTAGGGTAACTCATTTCTCTAAAGTATGGATGTTTTATAAGGAATCCCTTGCTTATTTCTATTTTTAGGGAAGGATGTGTCGGGAAAACGTCCATGATGCTACGCTACGTGGAAGACAAGTTCAATGAAGTGCATGTGTCCACAGTGCAGGTTAGAACATTTTGTTCCTTAGTTGGGAAATGCATGGATAATTTATATCTGTATCTTTGTTTTGCAAGGCGTCCTTTCTGCAGAAGAAACTAAATATCTCAGGTCGTCGGGTCAACCTTGCTATTTGGGATACTGCTGGGTGAGACAAAAAAAGCTAAATAAAGTTTGGATGTGTTGACAATAGTGTTGAGTATTTGCAGACAGGAAAAGTTTCATGCTTTGGGGCCAATCTACTATCGCCATTCTAATGGAGCAATCTTAGTCTATGATATTAGCGATAAGGACTCTTTCGAGAAGGTAATGTCTATGACTAGGCTTCTCATTTTATCAATCCGGAGTTGGATTCAATGCTAAGGGTCCAATTTGTCTCTGTGGTATAGGTGAAAGTCTGGGTGAAGGAGCTAAAGAAGATGTTGGGGAATGAAATTTGCCTTTGTATTGCTGGAAACAAGTCTGACTTGGAACGTAACCGAACTGTGAGCAAAGAAGACGCCGAATCGTAAGATTTTTTTCCATTGTTGCCTTGACATTTGTAAAAAAATGAATTGTTGATTGATTTCTTGCAGTTATGCCGCGATGGTGGGGGCAACGCATTTTGACACATCCGCAAAATTAAATTACAACATAGAAGAATTGTTTCTACACCTAGTCGATCAAATGATCACAAGTTCCTCAAGAAATGAGACGAAGCAACCGGCAAAGAGGAATACTGTTGTCGTTGAGGATGACGAAGAGACATCATCGCCCACCACCTCAACAAATAGGTTCGGCTGTTGTGCCTAGAAGAAATATGAAGGAACAATGCAGTCTGTTGTCGTGATGACTATTATATGGACACTTGATCTGCTAATTGCTAATCTAATCATCATCATCAAACAAACTAACAAAAATGTGGTCGTCACAAATCCAGCGCTACAACATAAGGGACTAAGTCCATACAATAACCTGTGAGAACATAACTACCTATGCACTTGTTGCCGTTACACTGCACTCAACTTCACTCATTCCATATCCTTTGAGAAAATAAGAAAAATGCCTTAGTTGTTCCGTGCCGTGTAAAGGGAAAAGCCTACCAGAGCCAACAAAGCATTTTTTTAAAAGTCACTAATTTTCAACCAGACACGGCGTTTATTAGATGTGCCTATACCGTAATAATAAAACTAAAATTAACGAATAGAGAACAACGTACCGTGAGTGGTGTCGCTTTTTTTGTACTGCAGCTACTTATGTTTGAATTATGAATAAAAAAAGAGGTTTATATCTGTATATCATCATATTTCACTTCTGTGCTTTATTTTGTACGACTTCCATTTAGTACACGATAATTTTGGTGTCGCCACACATTTATATAGTTGACTCGAGGCCCAATCAAAGCAAAAAACCCTCTAATTTCTTTGTATTTTGTACTCCTCCCCTCTTCCTCGATCAACGCATAAATTATAACAAAGATTATTACAGTGATAATAGGTAACTTGTAGGGGGCAGGCACTATGTCTACCACCAGACCTTAACAACTAAGTACAATCTAACTACGCACTTAAGTTAGACAACGAGTAATGCCGTTCATTGAAGGGTATTACATGTAAGTTGTGTGATGATGTAAGTCTAAATGATTCCCGACTTCCAGTGATGTGTGAGGTCTCTTTTTACAACACAAATCTTTTGCAGAGCATCGGATAGGAATGAGTTTCTTCAGTGGTTTCACTAATTCAAAACTATAGTTTAACAATGACCCTACGTTTCTGCTGGAAGAAAACAATAATAACATATGATATAACCCAGCAGAAATTTATACTTACACAATTTTTGGTTTAAGTAAAACTAATTAAGGTAAGACAGAGAGAAAGGAGACAGAGCAATCTAATTTACATACTCTTTCGATAGCAAAAAATAAGTGTAAGTATTGGAAAACTTTAATAAAGGGTGTCATTTAATGGAGTACAGAAAAACTGTCTTTTTGGTACAACTTCAACTAAATCTTTTCCACACAAAAAACTAAGCGCACAACGATTTAGTTAAACTTGTATGAAAGGAAGGTATTTTGTACGGCATTAACATACTCCCCCATAATAAAGGTAACTTAGTACTTTTAAAAATAAAAATGACTTCCTACCTCCATGCTTATCGTCTCCTGCACGGGACTCATTAGTCATGAAGTAACATTGATGTACCGTGGACCATTCACGACGTAAAAAAGCGTAGGAATTGATAAGACACGATACAACTCACACAGCAAAAAGTTGAATATGATTACTTAAGACAGAAGTGGGAACCATGTAGAATTTCCGATACTCAGGCCTGTACTTGTCTACTTAACAGTTTCAGAAGAACTAAAATATATCAGTTATCGCCAATTACATTATAAAGGCCGCTATGATCGGTCTTATTAGAAAACTAGAGATTAAATTAGGTGCGCGGTTTTGACCTTTTAGCCTTCAATTGTTGAATAAGATCAAATATCTTTAAGGCAGGGCCCACCTTCCCCCCGGTCAAAGGAATAAAATCATCTTTGCTCAATGAAAAGAGTTTCTTTCCGTCTATATTCTGCAATTAAATGTCAGGGTTACTTTGACTTCAAGAAAGGATTGAACTTTTTAAAACTTACATTTTTGGTAAAAAATTCGCAGTATGCTGCGCAATCATTGGACCTGAAAAGAATCAAGAGACAAATATAGATTATGTAGAACATAGAATTTGAGACTATTCGTTTTCTTCCAAGTTCTCAGTCAGCTTTTCTGGACAATTATTGAAACGTCTGTGAGTGATTTGGCAAATGTGATTAATTTGGGTTAATTTTTGAAGGTTACAATTTATTGGAGCGAAGGGAAAGAAGAGAAACGCAGTGGAGAAAGGTCAATGAAAAGTCATGTGCAAAACCATCACACAAACGTTCCAAAAGATATCATGGATCAGTCACGAATTTTCTCAGAAAAGTTGACAGAATCCCATAATTGCCTTTTTCGGTTAACGTGGCCATGAATTTGTTTGAATGTAGGTTTTTTTGACGATTCATTGATTATATTACAGATACTCAACTCATTAGACTTACTTCAAATACTGGGCCACCTCCAAAATGTTCCACGTCATTGGGTCCTGATTGGAATCACAGACACTAATAGAGTTGTCTACGTCAGCGGAGACTGTAGTCGTAATCGCTGGTCCAGTGTTAGCCATTGTAATTGATGTTTCGGCGCATCCATTGAAAGTCAATCCGGAACCGTTGTTTGACAGTTTATTTACAACAGAGCTAATTTTTGGTGCACCGGTTCCCGAATTTGTAATTCTAATAGCAGATGGATGATTAACAGATGGCGGGGCAACTCTTCCTTGTGTCACGACTGGTTTAATACTGAAATGAAGGAAGCAATTAAATCGTGAGTTGATTTATAATTTAGACTTCATGGACTTACTTTGGTATGGTTTGCTTCGCTCCTTTCTTTTTCCCTTTCTTAGCTCCCTTCTTTAAGGGCTGGCGAATGACAGGGGCAGGGGGACGAGGTGGTTCAAGTCGGTGCTTGACCAATTCGCACCATCCAATCGGATATATGTCGGGGGATCGTGCATCCATCCATTGGTCGTATTCTTCGTCCCAACCATCAAAATGGATTTTCAACAGTCTACCAACTACTTTTCCTACAGTAGCTACACAAATTAATCTTGGATCCATTAGGTCAGCAGCCTCGATTTTCATTCCCTCCTTAAATCCATGAGCCAGAACTTTCTCCTAGTTATAAAATAAGTTAAAAATCATAATTTCTTCCACTAATCAATTGACATACTTTTGGCTTGATGGGGGCGGCAATCGTATCTGTAGAACGAAAGTAGTCATCCCACGTAAAAGTGGCTCTGTCCCACCCAGACGGAGGTGTTAGAGTGACATTGTTGGTTTTCGCAAATCCACAGGGAAACACGGCATTAGAACTTATGTGGTAACAGAACCAGTCGAACCCCGAAGAGTCTTCTTCATAACAATCAATCCGAACCATTACATAGCCCCGGCGCAAAACTTGCTTAATTGTAGCAGCGCAGATAGCGGATAAGTTAAGGGGGTCAATGGCCTCCAGTTTCATCCCCACGCCGATTTTCATGTTCTCAAATTCAGCATCATAAGGTGTGGTGGGAAGCATCGGTGGGTTGTAGTCAGATGGGTGAGAAATCTTATGTCCGATAGTTCGTGCCCAACCTACCGGGTGAATCAGCCTAGACTCCTCGTGACACCAGAACCCTGTAAATGAAAAAATTGTCAAATGTATTATGTTGCTACTCCTGGGCGTCTTTGAGGCCAGACATTACTTTGTGGTTGTCATGACTTTGCGTAATTTAGAAAAAAATACGAAAGCCAGTACTTACCAGCGTCTGTGCCGTTGCTATCCCAATACTCCACATGGAGTCGCCGACCTACAACTTGTCTGACCGTGGCTACCTTCAATTGGCTGATTTGATTTTTGTCAACGACTTCCAAAATATCTCCAACTCTGGAACAATACAGAAACAGTTTATTAAAGCATGTTAATTATTAGATTAGTTTATTAGTGGATTAATGGTTAACGACCAATTACTTTTGAACAGACTTAAGTCCAGTCTCCAGCTTGGTCAGAAAATGTGCTGGTAAAGTCCTAGCACCCGTCAGTCTGTGGACTAAAAAGCTTCTCCAGTCGGTAAACTTCTTGGCAATTGCTGAAATGAAAAATTATGATAAATAATTTCGAGAACAAAGAACTATCTTAGGTTTCGAAACCTTACATTTGGGTGGAATTAGTGGCTTTCCCTGATTTGCGCACCAGCCAACATGATGGATGCTTTCTGAACATAAATGTATCCAAAAGTCGCCACTGGAGTCACTGCCAAATCCTTCGTATCTCAAAAGCACATAGTACCCTGCAACAAAGGAATGAAAAGTATAACAACACTTTCATTTTCGACTCTTAATTATGAGCACCTACCTTGTATCTTTATAACACTAGCAACCCAAAACGCAGTCTCATTTATACGACAGTCTACATCTTTATTTTCAACCTCCAACTTCATTCCTTCTGAAATGTTTTCCCACATTCGGGACAAGGGCGCCTACAAGAAGCAGGGTATGTTAACTTCAAGCACGAATGATACAAAATGTATTCACCACTTACGTGCTTAATCTGAATGACACATGCCGCAACAAAGTTACTATCTGATATATAGTCGGTCCAGTCGTAGCCCTCTTCTTCCCCCTTCTTCTTTTTCTTTTTGGGAGGCTTATACGCCTCCATGTGATTATTTGCAGACCCTGAACTGGAGCCACCCGGACTTCCATCGTCCAAGGAATATCTCGAAGCTTCTCCTGCACTATCACCATTCACCCTACTTCTGCTTTGTAATGACGTCACCACCACTCCTGGGGTGATGTTGGTTGGCTGGGGTCGTTTCAGGGACAATTTGATCCCCTATGGTACAAAATTACATTCAATTCACTGTAAACGTCACTCAGGTTTCCAAAGCACTTACCAAGGGCTCATTATTAAGAATAGTTCCATCCTCAGTCGCCATGGTTCAAAAGTTACTCGCATTAATTCCTCCACGTGTGAATTTTTCAAGCCGGTTTGATTTGACCAAAAAAGGCTCCTCTTTCTGACCTGACCTATGGTAATATCGGGCATTAGTAAGGTGATCGTAAGACACCTTCGGAACTTACCCTCAAATTAAAGATTAATCAGTTCAAGTGTTCCTCGTCACGGATTAGAGCTATTAAATTGCAGACACCGCATCCTCGTCACGTCCACACCATCATCGTCGTCATGGAGACCCTTCTTCTCTACGCAAAGGATCAGCAGGGAAGGAGGCCGTCCTCATGGAAAACTATACATGCAAAAATTTAAATTGCAATAATTGTTAAACCAATTCCCAAGACATCCATCCAAAGAACAATAACACGGAAGAGCCTCCTCTCTTTGGTTTACTTCTTACCCATTCTTCTTCCTCTGAGGGTCTTGGACTTGTCGGTGGTCGTGACTCCCTTCTTCTTCAGTGCCTCCACCGGACAGGATGACTGATGATGATGATGATGATGACGATGGATAATCGCTGATGAATGATGACGATGAAGCGGCCGATGAGAGGAGAGGAGGATTGAGATTTATTTCTTTCTGCTGAGGAGGATTTTTATTTCTCAACCTCAACTCGTGTGTGTGCGTTTTCCTTTGGAGTGTGAGGAGACAGCGAGTCCTTTTTAATACGCCGAGGAAAAGGTAGTAGTCGTGGTAAGAACACAGTCTAAAACCGTGTGTCTGTGGAGTGTGGAGTGGTGGTGGATGGATTTAGACTTTTACACATTGACTGGCACAATGGAAATCCTATGATTCCATACTTTTCAGCCTGCCCACTTTGCGACATCACCCACCACCAGAGTCTCTTTTCCAACCCTCTGTCTCTCCTCCGGATGGACGGGATTTAGACGGGGTCCCTCACTCACACACGAAGCTTTTGGTTTGTCTGGGATCCTCCTGACCCCATCGTCTGTCTGATTGAACAACTGTGTCAATAAATACTCTGGGAGGCATCCCCACAATCTATGGACGCAACATGACCGTTGTCTCCGCCATAATACCACCGGCTTGACAATTTGTTTGTTTGTTTGTGTGGGTACCGTTGTTGGGCCAAGACCTTTTTCTTTTGTCCTCTTCTTGTCATAATACACTTTTATTGGGCTCTGGGTGTGGAAGGCTGTCGGCAGGAGGGATGATGTCTTTTTCCCATTGTTGACTGTCTTAGCCACAAAAAAGTATAGCGACGAGGGCCTCATATTATTTTGGGGGCAGAGTGAGAATCACTCAATCTGAAGGTTTTTTCTACCGAAAATGTCATCAATTGAACAAAGAAGTCTATGAAATGGGAGATATGAGGCAGACAGACGACTTGTCAGTTGTTTGACATTAGCTAAATATCATGCATGCATGAATGAGAGGCCTTTCCCAAGGGAGCATGAGCATGCAATGATGCCTGCCTGTACTGATTGATTAAGATCAAGATGACAATACATAACGGGATAGAGTTAAATTATCGACACTTGAACAAAGATGCAAAGCATCGAAACGTAGTGATTCAACCCAATAATTCGGACCTAATTAGTTAAAATTCGGACCTAATTGAGTACGTAAATATCGTCGATAATTTAACTCTATAAATAAAACGTGCTTAGTTTCCATATTACATAACGGGATTGAGTTGGGCTCAGAAAAGAAAGAGGTGACGGAAACATTGTGACAAGGATATTATATCCATGTG